>JAODOY010016147.1:0-22483 GCA_025399855.1 Forbesichthys papilliferus | reverse complement strand
TGGTGAGTGTTACACTTATGAGAGTGTTTGTGTGGTGAGTGTTACACTTATGAGAGTGTTTGTGTGGTGAGTGTTACACTTATGAGAGTGTTTGTGTGGTGAGTGTTACGCTTATGAGAGTAGTTGTGTGGTGAGTGTTACACTTAGAGTGTTTGTGTGGTGAGTGTTACACTTATGAGAGTAGTTGTGTGCTGCACTTACAGTGCTGAGGAGGCTGGTTTAGATGGCTGTGGATGAGGAGGAGAAGCAGCGGGGGACACATGTGCTGGGGCAGTGGGAGTGGCCTTGGCCTCTGGAGGCGGGACCTCCACCTGCTTCCAATCCTGTCCTTCCTCCACCATGAGGGCGATGAGGGTGCCCAGCCTCACACTGCGACTGCCCTCCTGCATCTGCAGGCCGACAGAGGATATGAGGCTCTTTCACCGCAACGCAAGCAATGCTAGCTGCAGGAGTCAACCGTAGAACACGTCTCACCAGTGAAACTACACACAAGATACTTCTACGTATCCAAACATAAACATAGCCTCGTGAGACCATCCTGATCTCATATGTCAAGCTGTGCGAGGTCAGCAGTTACAGAAACCTCATCAATTAAATCACACGCTAAGATGAGACCTCAATAACGTCACTGCAGATGGAGTAACATTCTGCCGCTATAGAATGTGTTTTTCCATTTGTTTAGTATGTTTTACCAAATGTCTGCCAGTGCTTGAAGACTTTTACAGTTAAGATGCCACAGAATCAAGTTGCAAGAGCAACACAATGTCAGCATGCACTGTGCAGCAGTTCTAATAGTGATGTTCTGCCTGCTCATTCTGTAAAATTACTAGTCAGTAAGTGAGGATTACAGGACGGCGAGGAAACGATTCACTGGAATGACGACCAGCTTTTGACAGCCTATTGATTAAGGCTATAACAGACTTCTCAAGCAGCCATGCTGCTTTCACCATTCATTTTATCTCTGTGCTGACTGAATACAAGGCCAACTGCCCTTAATGGAGTAGGCCGATGGATAGCTCTTGAAAGCTGCCAGCTGTTGATTCCCGCTGGGTATAAAGTAACCCATTAAAAAAGGCACTACCAATTTTTCTCAGCCTATGTCTGAACATGGTTAGATGTTGCTACTCAGTCAATATTGATTAGGCCTAGTTCTTAATTAATAGGTTAAGCATACTATTCTGCTGACCTTCAACTGAGTTCACCTGTCCAATATTTAAATGATAAGGCAAGGCCTTTGTTAACTTACACCAGAGGTGTCAGAGGACCCTCAAGCATCCACAAAATATCTAAGAACACATTCCTTGAAATCATGTAAAAAGCACAGGGCCCAGATTAAAGAGATGCTGTTAAGGTCCCATTCAAGCAAGCCTGCAGAAATGCTCTAATAAACCCATTATATCCAGTTAACTAGAAAGAGCAGAACATTATGAACACCTGTGCTCACAGGTAGAAAGCCTTGGAAGTTGGCTGTTTACATTTTGTGACTTCTCCAAACCCTGATATATTTTATTTAGACCAAAATAGTATAAGCTAAGGCCAGCGATAAACTTGTCCCGCCCCTGCACTTCCAGATTCATAAAGTGATCAATTTGAAATCAAACAGACACGGACAGAAAAATTGGAAATGTGAAACCTTTCATTAATGAGCAGCAGTTTTTATAATTGTTATAAAGCATTACCTCAATAAGCCATTACATATACAGAAAAAGCAAGAATGAGATGCCAATGCATCCTTTGGCAGACATATTGGAAGACTGGTCTTTAAAAAGGTAGTAGTAGTAGTAAATGGCTATATACTATATATTGTATTGTCTTTTTGTAATCTCCATTGACCATGTCTCCTTCACAACCCTTCACGTTAAGGTGCTTATCCTACCAAAAAATAGGTGAGATTACAGTAAAGGGCTGTGTTCACCAGTGAATTGCTGATTTCCCCCCAAATGGCTGAGAAACCGTTTTTATGCAGCCTGAACCAACACATGTTGGCAGTTAAACACAATGCATGTTTAAAAACTAATTTGGCAGATTAGATTGATATACTTATTTCCACACTGTTGCTGAATCTTCCCGTCCTTGTCGAAACCAAACTATAGTTTACGCTGCTGCATAACTAATTAGGATAAAAAATATTATAATTTCTCTCCATTTCACTTTTCCGCATTCAAATATGAGAACAGCTTGTGAAAAGTCAACTAAGCAGTTGGATGAGAAAGCAGTGGAATTGAATGCTGAATATTCTCTCCTCCAAGCCTGTATCTTATTTGTTAGAAAGATGAGCAGCAGTTCTGTAAGTTATGCATTCAACTAGAATGCAATAAAATGGATAAAGACCCGGGGCATTTTTAGCTTCGCTTAATAACGCCTTGCAGCTTCTGTGTCTTTGTTTGGGTGTCAACCATGTTTATATGTTAGCCCAAGTTATTGTCTTCCTAGCCCCACTGCATCTTCCACCCCCTTCACAAATAGGAACCACGCTGCAACTCTATTAAAACCGTCTGTATATGGCTGTATATATACACAAGGTCTGAGGCTCAACACTGCCATCAGCTGGAAAGACCAGAAAAACAACAATTAATTGTGGGTTACCGATAAAGCTTTTAGCTAGCAGAGAAAAGCATAATTAGAGGAGTGTCTGAGAATATTTCCTATGCTAAAAGGTGAAATGACAAAGTTTTTAATGGAGGAGAAGGAAGCCCTTCCTGCTTCCCAACCCCAAACTGAGGAACAGATGCACGCCAGGGACTAATGAGTCCCGGCAGATTGAACAGCAGGCAAGGTGCTGTACAGTGAAAAATAACAATATTGATGAACACTGTATGGGGTGTCATATATTTGCTAAATTAGCCTTATTATACCTGAACAACAGCAGCAGCATTTACATAAATGCTAAAATTCACACATCTTCTAATCTAATCTTTTTTCACTTGTTGACACAGTTCCTTGACTTCTCAATACAACTTAGTTGAAAAACTTAGGTGAAAATACCACATGAATTATGTGGAATAGCACGATCACAACCACAACTCTGTCTGTCTCAGATTACAGTCTTTTTTCAGTGACTGTTGCTTTAAATGTAACAAGTCACTGCCCACACAGACATTTTGTGTTTCGGTAAAAACAGTAGGATAAATACACAGAAAGGTAGCGTCCATTTCATTTCAGTTTTTTTTTGTCCTTTTCATTTTAAATCTTAGTCACATTGGACCACTCAGTCAATAGCCCCACGTAGCTGTGTTGACGTGAGGCTGACTGCTTTAATGCTGACTTCTAGTACTCATACAACGGCAAAACGTGGTTTGAATATAGCTTTATGTTTTTTTTTAAATTTTGAACCACATGGTAATATTCAGCATTGTTTTCAAGGTATTAATATTGTGCATTAATTCTGCCTTGTTGTCCAGACTACAGTAAAGGACACAGGCGGCAGAATGTAGTTTGTTGTTTGTGTCAACAACATAAACACAGCAGCAGCTTGGTCACACAGCCCTGTGTAGTAACAGTGTTACGTTTTGGTAACCAGCCATGTAACTACTAAGCTCATTATTTTATGAATGAAGGTAAAATGATGATATAGCACATTGCAGCCATCCTTGCCCGCTAAACAGCCATACCCATAAGCACATATTATTAATGAATGGGTTACATAGCACGAAGCCGCATCTGTTCTTCCATCCATCCATCTTCATCCGCTTATCCGGAGTCGGGTTGTGGGGGCAGCAGCTCAAGCAGGGGACCCAAACTTCCCTTTCCAGAGCCACATTAGCAAGCTCTGACTGGGAGATCCTGAAGTGTTTCCAGGCCAGTGTGGAGATATAATCTCTCCACCTAGTCCTGGGTCTTCCCACAGTCCTCCTCCCAGATGGTCGCGCCCAGGGGGCATCCTTACCAAATGCCTGTACTGCCTCAACTGGCTCTTTTTGATGCAAAGGAGCAGCGGCTCTACTCCGAGTTCCTCACATGTAGCCGAGCTTCTCACCCTATCTCTATGGGAGATGCCAGCCACCTTCCTGAGAAAACCCATTGTCCGCTTGTACCCGTGATCTAGTTCTTTCGGTTATAACCCAACCCTTCATTACCAAAGATGAGGGTAGGAACAAAAATGTCCCGGTAGATAGAGAGCTTTGCCTTCTGGCTCAGGTCTCTTTTAGTCACAACAGTGCGATACCACTACCGCTCCAGCCAATCTCCCACTCCATAGTCTCCTCACTCGTGAACAAAACCTTGAGGTACTTAAACCCCTTCACCTGGGGTAAGGATTCATTCCCTACCTGGAGTAGGCACTCCATCGGTTGCCGACTGAGAATCATGGCCTCAGATTTAGCGGTGCTAATCCTCATCCCAGCCGCTTCACACTCAACTGCGAACCGAGTGCTGGAGGTCACAGACCGACGAAGCCATCAGGACCACATTATCTGCAAAAAGCAGGGATGAGATCCCCAGGCTACTGAACCGCAAAGCCTGCCCACCACGACTACGCCTCGATAACTTGTCCATGAATATCACAAACAGGGACTGGTGACCAAGCGCAGCCCTGGCAGAGACCAACCCCCACCTGAAACGATTCCGACTTACTGCTGAGAATCCACACACAGCTCTTGCTTTGGACATACAGGGATTGGATTGCCCTTAAATGGGACCCCCTTACCCTATACTCCAGCAGCACCTCCTATAGTATCTCCCTCGGGACCCGGTCATACGCCTTCTCCAGATCCACAAAACACATGTAGACCGGAAGGGCATACTCCAAGGCCCTGTCCAGGATCCTTGCAAGAGTAAAGAGCTGGTCCGTTGTTCCACGATCAGGACGGAATCCGCATTGTTGTTCTTCAATCTGAGGTTTGGCAATCGGCCGAGCCCTCCTTTCCAGCACCTTGGAGTAGACTTTACCAGGGAGGCTGAGTAGTGTGATACCCCTGTAATTGGCATACACTTTCTGGTCCCCCTTTTTGAAGAGGGGAACCACCACCACAGTCTGCCACTCTTTTGGCACTGTCCCTGACTTCCCCGTATATGGACTGCTTTTATATAAAGCGCTTAACAGTATTTTGCCTCACATTCACCTATTCACACACACATTCATACAGGGTCTCAAAGCCCTGTATGAATAACCTATTGCCTTCTTGTGGCAAGAAGTGTAATTGCAGTGCTTGTGGTAGCTGACTTGGGTCAAGAGTTTAGTAGAATTCAAATATTCGTTTGAATATTTGCTACTACCACCAAGATCTGCACAACATTACATTGGGGAAAACTTGGACAACAAAACTAGCTGATACAGATCCAGAAATATGCTCTTCAGCAGGCCATGCAAAGTGCCATTGTTGGTCGCGCCTGCCATGCAAGTTGCGACCAACCACCGGGAGTAGTCAATCCCCAGGCCTTTGCCACTGTGGAGTTGTTTGACTACCTCAGTGACCTCCCCCACGGAAATTGATGATGATCCCTCATCAGCCTCCAGCTCTGTCTCTCTCACAGCGAGTGTTTCAGTCGGATTAAGGAGTTCCTCAAAATGTTCCTTCCACCGCCCAATTACCTCCCCAGTTGAGATCAACAGCGTTTCATCCTTACTGTACACATCTTGGATAGTTCCCCGCTTCCCCCTCCTGAGGTGGCGGACGGTTTTCCAGAAACACTTTGGTGCCGACCGAAAGTCTCTCTCAATGGCTTCTCCGAAGCTCTCCCACACCCACTGCTTTGCATCTGCTACGGCAGATGCTCTAGCCCTTCGGGCCTGACGGTACCTTGCAACCGCCTCCAGATTCTTCTGGGACAACATATCCAGAAAGGCCTCCTCCTTCCATCGGATGGCTTCCCTGACCACCGGTGTCCACCACCGTGTTCGAGGGTTACCGCCCCTTGAGGCTCTCTGCCGCAGCTTCAGAAATGAAAGCTTTGAACATTTCCCACTCAGGTTCAATGTCCCCAACCTCCACAGTGATGCCGGACAGGAGCCTCCTCCAGACTTTCCCAGTTCACCCGCACTACCCGTTTGGGCTTACCAGGTATGTCCAGAGTCTTCCCCCACCCAATGACCCAACTCACCACCAGATGGTGGTCGGTAGCCAGCTCTGCCCCTCTCACATAGTGATTTTATATAAATACATACAAAGACATAGTCTATCTTCATTATTATCACGGACATAACATTAAATGTTTTGTATGATATGACCGACCACTGATCCAGATAAAAGCATTATTACTCGCGGTACCAAAAATGACAATACAATATGTTTCCGGCAGGGAATACAATTTTGGTATGACACACGAGTGCGTCTTTATCAATGAGCAATGTTTAGGTTATATGTTTACTGTTTCTGAACAATAGCCTATATTAATCTAATGTAGTTATTGATGTGCACAGTGCATCACTCTTGATGATATGCCTTTCCTGCAGACTCGAGTTGTTTATGATATGATACCAGTTAATATATCAAAAACTAGATGTACAGATTTGGTCATCTGCAAATTTTGACCATTAAACTTTTACTTGCGGTTTAGACACTGGCGATTAACATCAGTTCCTTAGTTTGTATATTTTGATGAATACTACGTAGCGGGCCATATCCTCATAGGGGCGTTACCAAACAAACGGTGTGCTGTAATCTACACAACATGTTTATAAATGTGTCACAGCTGTAAAACATGCTATAAACCCACAAAAACAACAAATGCAGGATAGAACTGTCAATTAACTATTATGGATATGTGAAGCTAAACTACACAAAAGTTGGGCAGAGATCTGCGCAAGTGAAACCCCAGCTTGTTACAACATGGTATATGAGTTGCCGCTGAACACGTAAACACCACGGAAACATCATGGCGGGATAAGTGACACGTGTGAGTTTACAACATGCTATGCTGAAAATTGGACAGATTTATTTATGGAGTAGATGGAATAACAATACAAGTACTGTTGGATTTATAACAGATCAATAAAGGTAGAGAAATAAAAAATGGATGGGGGCCTAAATAAATAATACAATTGTTTTGGGGACTGAGGAATGGCTTGTCTTGCATTATTAGAGACAGACCGATACAGTACAGTGCTAAGGGGATTCCATACACGTACACACTCCATCAATAAAATAGCCTCTGACCAGCATTGTCAGAGACACACAACAAATATCTACACACACATAGACAGTACTACTGCTCTCTCAAAAACATATGTAACACATTCAAATAATAAAATAAAAACTATCAATCCTTCAGTGTGTGCATATGAACGAGGCCTGCAGTGATACATGAAGATGCAGGATTGTGTGCTAAGCACTACACAGGCTATGCTCAATAGCGTCCTCCTTCCAAAGGCCTATGGATATTTCTCCCCTGCTCATTACAAATACCAATAGGCTACATCCACATTCGTCTGCATTGGACTAAACTATCAATCCATTTGATTTACTAGTCAATTGTGTGGCATCTTCAAACATGCCACAACCCAGTGGTACAATATGTGTGTGCGCAGTGTGTTTAGGCGTTTTCTCTGGTAATTATATGAGGTTGGGGGTGGGTGCCTCCAGATTGTGATGGATGGTAGCAAGGCCAGGAGCTCAGATTGACGTGCCTGGGGTCATGGTAGAGCACAGCATTGTGGGAAGGGATCTGATGAGACACAACAATGTGTTGTGGATGGTAGCCTAGCTCTGGAGTCTACAACTCCCAGTCCCAAGACCCTCATTTTGACCCCTCCCCCAGTCACTCATCAAGGGCCTACAGGGGCAAGAGCTGCAGATATGATACATATGGCCATATAATTCATAGCTTCAGTACAAATAATGCCAGTTACATGTATACAATGCTACTGTACTACAATACAGTAGGTTAGGTCACCACGTACAGCCGCTAGGCTATATGCACAAGTCACTTTGCTCAAGCAAGACACCATCAGTGTTGTATATCTGACTATTTTAATTATGTTTAAAGCAAACCATATTTCTCATCATCATCAATGAATACATTTTCAATATTTTATATTTTTTTAAACAATTACTTCTAGTGTAGTGGCCACAGCATATAAAGTGTGATCTTGACTTTCTACTGCTGGTCATTATACAAACCTCTAAGCAGTAGTAAATGCCTAAAGACTGTAGCGGATAGTTCTCATAGCATTACTCATAGCAGCAGTCTCTCTACAAATACAGCACTGCTGCTGGGAAAGGGGGATGGGATAGGGGCTTATCTTTTTCCAGCCTATCTTTCCTTGCAACCTGTGTAGGCTTAGAAAGCGCACACACACACACACCAACAACTTCTGTGCTGTTTCTATGGAAACTGCCTCATCCCCATGGCAGCTGAGGCTACAGAGTAAGGGAGCAGCGAAGGAAAAAGAAGGGAAATGGAGACAGCGCACTGTGCGTGTCTGTGGATGCGTTTGTGGCTATGTGGATGCAATAACATTGTATTGCGTGGAACTGGATTTTAAATACACATGCCCTGACCGCTGCTACACTGCCTTCATGACAAAGAGGTTGTTAGTAGCGCATGGCGGACATAGGCCTGAGAGAAGGATTTGTGGGGAGGGTTGTGGAGAAATGTCTCTCTAGGAGATAATTATTACCCTCCCCCTTCAGATCGATCTGACAGGGAAGATGTGCTTCATCCATATGTTTTTCACAGGACACAACATGTGGCTGCGCGCTAATAGAAGGCAGCTGATCGGTCTGCCGCTGACAGGTTATTAAGTATCCAAACAACTGGGGGACAGTGGGATGGACAGGAGCTGTCAGTGAAAACTCCCCTAAGTTTCACTGTATAGTAGAGACCGTCTCTCAACAAGTCGTTAGGACTGCAAATGTAAAAACATATCTACCGTACAACTTCTACATTGTACACCTTTGGTAGTTCAAATATATGTACTTGTAATCCCTCATAATAAGTTTAAAGTATTTATTTTATCATGTATGAATCATTGTTTTGTCTCCCATCTCCATGAAGGCCCTTGCTCAATGCCACCTCCTGCTAATTTTACAAACAAGTGAACGTATGCGTGTGTGTGTGGGCGCGCGCATGTACATGTATGTGCTGCTGTGTGTTGTACTCACCAAGATCTTTGCCAAGACGCCGTCATCGTTAGATTCCAAGGTGACCACTGCCTTGTCTGTCTCAATCTCACATAGGGCGTCGCCTGCTGCTACGGCTTCACCTGCATAACAGAACAAAAGCACAGTGCACATCACTGTCCTGCTGAACTCATCTTTCTACACAGGTGGAGACATTTACATACTTCTTTCACCCGGTGTAATACTATTATTAAACTGTAGGAAGCCTAATCAATCACATATGCTTAGGACCTCACCAGAGATAAAATACATCAGCAACTACGTTTATGTGGACCTTTATTGCACAGATGGTGATGAAATTAATAACGGCCTAATATCATATATTTCTAAGCACTTGAAATAATATGTATCTGGTAGATTTGATACATGCCAGTCCATATACTGTAGGTCCAATTCCAAGAGTAGTGGCTTTAGCAGTGGTACTCTGGCTAGAGGTGGGTAAGGAGTATGTTTGACATCGCCAGCTCTTATGGTGAACAGAGTAGCGACATAGAGATTGGATTTGTGAGGTTTAAACACCCTGTGCCCCAGGGGATGGGTGCAATGTGCTCTATTAAAGTTTAAACAGGCAACCCCCAGCCATTGCACTTCCAGTAAAGCTGGCTATACACCGACAGTATACAGAAAGTATATTACAACAAAACTAATGCCACGTTACACTAGGCAGGCCAGCTTATACGGTGGACCAATAGAAAACCATTGACGCACGCTACTGTGCGTCACCTGTAAATATAGAAATAGCATAACCATTTATTTTACTAAGCTTGAGAGATAGTCTTGGCTCTACAGCCTAAGCAAGGGAATCCTTTTATTTCAAGAAAACATACAAGATATAGGTTATCATCCATATGGCTGCCATATGCACACCCAGCCCAAGTCACAACCGCACATGGAAACACAGCAAATCATAGCAGCCAATGGTACTGCAGCATATATGCTGCCTGCTGATGAATAGGAGAGGTGAAGAAAAGTTGCTGTTGTTTTTACTAGGCCAATAAGCTGCCTGCAGAGCCCAGGTACGTTGCTGCTCGCCTCTACCTCACAAAGAAAAGTGATAATGATGAGTGATCACATTCACCACTCAGCAGCTTCTCCCTGCTAACAGAGAGGTAGTCGAACACGGTAGTCTATGAGTGCTTACAGCCTAGTAGGGATGGCAGGCCACCATAGTGAACACTGGAGCTTAAGTGGTGGCTTGTAAGAACTGGGATAAATACTATTCATTTTAATATAATCAATAATATACCATTAAAATGAGATCAAATGAATGTAACAGCTACATAATAGTGGAATATGCAGCTTGTTGTATAACAATAGGCATTGGCCTAAATCAGTGGGAGTGCAAGCAACTATGCCTGTACAACCAATTTGTCTTACCTTCCTTCTTTAGCCATTTCACTATGTTTCCCTCCTCCATAGTGGGAGAAAGAGCCGGCATCTCCACTTTGACTGGGGCGACACCTGGAGGACACAATAAGAGTAGCACACATTTTATTTGCCAGCACAAAAGAAAGACCCTCAATCGTAAAACGAAAATCTATATAAAATGATAATGGGAGGGGAAGGTTGGCAGCGAGTTTGTATAGTAGCATAGCATGTGACATTGCTGACTGTGAAATAATTATACTGTAGACAGATGCTGAAGCACATTGTTGCAATGTTGGCTGACATTCCCCCCTAGCACTGATCATGTTTTCATAATGCCCAGTATAGCCATGTGAATCACTGGCTAAAGTCACTGTGAGGCTTCAGAGAGACGTTTGCTGAGAGCAACAAGACATGTTGGATCACAATGCTCACTGACAACAGGACAGAACAAATCAAATCTGCAGAGCTTCCCTATTATATGGCCATTAGCCAGTAGCTCAGGAGACCAGCGTGTACACGTTTTATGTCATGGCACAGTTCCAATAGCGGCGCAGCCTTACAGTGGATGGACTAGTGCTCAAATGTTGAGACCGTGCATTTCATTCTGCTCTGTACATCATGATTTACAAAGTAGTGAACACATAGGTGCATTGCCATGCCTTTAAAAATGGATCATGAGGTTGTGAACCTCTATTTTGAATGGCAGAGGAACCAACTGTGTGCATGGTACACATAGCAACACAGACAAAGAAAATGTACTATTAAAAAAATAACACCTAAAAATGTAAAGAAATTAATTATTCTACCAATAAACCCTACAATAAATCACATCTTCTGAATTAATTAATTTTAATAATATATTGCTGGTAAGCCTAATAACTGCTACTTGCCTTGTAAATTTAAAGCATGGCATAAATGGCAAATTTGCACCCTCTGGTGGCTAAAGTTTGTGTAACAATTCTCTAATATAGTTTAACCACAAGCATTTGGAATGCCTTTTAAAAGTGGTCTGAGATAATCACACTGTATTGTAATACATTTTTGTGCACTGTGATGATAACTATCAAAGAAAGATAACTAGAGACCTTAATGAAACTTAAGGTCAGCAGACTATTATCCAAAGCAGTGGTTCTCAAACGTTTTTGGATTTATCCTCTTCTCATATTGGTGTGGAAACTCAAACAACTAAACAATTTCAGAACCTTGTCCAATCAGTCCAGGTGGTGCAGTTCTATTTGAAGGTGGTCCAATCACCTAATAATGCTCTGACTGACATGACTATGACAAATAAACTACTCACAAAAAAATGAGTTAACACTTGTGTGATCAGCTGGGACGTGATGTTCGTGCCAGAGTAACCAACACTTGGCTGACTTGTGACAAATGCTGGTTGAAGAATGGGATGCCATCCCACAGCAGTTTGTGACCAGGATGGTGACCAGCAAGAGGAGGTGCCAGGCTGTTGTGGTTGTGTATGGTTCTTCCACATGCTACTGATGCTCCTGTTTGCTAAATTATTAAATTGTTTAATTGCCTATATGTCTTGTTTCTTCAGAGTTCAATCACCCAATCCACAAACAACCCCAAACAAGAGTAGAGAAAAGCTCAGAGGAACATTTGGCAACCCATAAACGCAACTCTGCTGCTCATTTAACAAATGCATGCTTCTAACAAATGTGGCAACATTTAAAACGGAAAAATGTTCCTTAGTTTTTGTGTTATGTTTATATCCCCCTTCGCAGACTGAAACCAAATATAGGCTATTTAAAATAGTATCGTGCCTCTGTACAGATTTAGCCTCGATCGAACAGATCTAACCTGACCTTCTGCTTTTAGCCTACAAAATAAACAAGCGTACTAAAATGTATTAAATAGTAATTCATTGCATTTAAGATGGTCTATGATATTTCTAATATTTACAGTATGTGGTCATTTTATT
This sequence comes from Forbesichthys papilliferus, assembly GCA_025399855.1. Classification (NCBI taxonomy): domain Eukaryota; kingdom Metazoa; phylum Chordata; class Actinopteri; order Percopsiformes; family Amblyopsidae; genus Forbesichthys; species Forbesichthys papilliferus. The sequence continues at coordinate 10,117 of JAODOY010016147.1, read as the reverse complement.
ACGTTGATTAAATGATAAAACGAACATCGCCTTTAAGTTTATATTTAATATCATTGTGATCTTTGCATTATAGATCCAGGCTCTGGAACACCGATGCTGGTACTGTACCAGTACTATGCATATTTGTGTGTGTATTACCGTAGTATAAAAGCCATTGAATAAAGTGACAGCACTCACCAAAGAAAGCCGGGGACTGAAAGAAATACCTGGCGTCTTGCAACAAAGCTGTTGTCTTGGAACATTTTGGAAAATGTTTAAGTTTAAGACTAAACAAAATTCCCAGACGACCCAAGCGCAAGGAGGCTGCCATGTTTTCGTCCTTTCTGACGCCGGGAAGAAACTATGCTTTTTGCCTGTCTAAAACAAATATTACCAAGGAATAAAAACATATTTCTAATGTTATTGTTATGAATCATATCATGAGCTTAGCATACTTAATAATGAATGTATTTTTTAAATTATGTAGATTAGTTGTGTTTAGGTATTTTAGGCATACAATGGGGCATCACTTTTCTTCTTCGTGAAAATGGCCAAGATAAAATGCCCATTACTGCTCTCTGTTGACTGGAATGTTAACATTCATATCAGAGCTTATAGTAGTAGCCTTATGTCACATGTAGGCTACAGTAGGCCTATATTTTGTGGATTGTTCTACATATTTATGTATCCAATAATACATCAAATTAATTACATGGCTTTAACTGTCTATGTGTTTTTGTTATAGACTATGATTTCATTGAAAAAAGAGATAGACATTATTTTGCATTGCTGCTATTTGAAAAGTTAGGCAAATAGTCTACCTTACATATATGCCTATCAATTTGACTGTGTGAAGAGGCAGTGGTAAGGCAGTGTGATACTGTTTGTCTAATTGATTTACACACATTTTAAAATCCACACATATATAGCTAAATTAATTGCAAATGATGCAGTTTATTGTTGACATCTATTGTATGGGATTTAGCAATAATCTTTTTTATTTTGTAAAATTTTCCAGAATCTGTCCAAGTTCAGCTGTAAATACATGGTGTCAAATGTGTATACTACTGTCCTATTTTCAGGTGCAGCTGCCTGAAGCCAGACACTGACATAGACACTATTATACTGTAGTGTATACTATAGTGAGACATCAATTAAATGTCACTGCGTATGTGTGTGTGCGTACTGTACGTGCGTGCATGCGTGCACGTGCAAACCAGTTTGAGTACATATTTGCTTATCTGCCTTTTCTCAAGAAGTAGTTAATTTCAACCAAGCATTTTATCTCGCTCGACAGGTTTACCAACACTTTTACATGAGGTGACAGAATGGCCCATTGTTTTATCAGTGATTTAATATTTCCAACAGCCTGAAGAGTGGTTACCATGCACACATCTACTGTATGTGTGGGTATCAACATGCATGTGGACATGTGTAATTTTGTGACATAGGTGCTCAAGGAAGGCTAGAAGGCAAATACTTTTTTGCTAATGTACAGTATGCATGTCTACTGTACAGTATAATGCATACAATAATGTAGGCTATATACATAGGCCGATACAGGGATGATTGTAACACATTTTGTCACATCTGAGAGTATTTGTGTTAAATCTCTCAAATTATGACATACACAAATACTAAACCTACATCTTTATTGACTTAAAAAGCAAGGCTTGCACAGATCCTTCAAAGCACACACCTGGCCCACACATTCTTGGGTTCCATACACAGTGCAAAACCACCATCCTCTGAAGTCTCTAAACATGCTGACTTATTTTGGATCTCAATTTGGGAACATTCTCAATGCTCTCACAACATTTAAATAATATCTGTAGCATAATGGTGGTTTTGAAATTAGCAAGGTTGGACTGCTTCACATTTGACCTAAAAACAATATTTTCTGTTATTCACAATGTTTTATGCTCAAAACCATCTGACGACATACATTGTGTTAAAAAAATTCCTCTCTCTAAAAGTCTTTACTTTATGTAAAATCTACAGCTTTATGACATCAGGAAATAAGTGGTTCAGTGGAAGTGTTCTTAATACTTTTATTAATTTGGTGGAACACGCTATTCAAATTAACACCACACTGTCAAATTGGGAGGCTTTATGCTAAAGACAACGTGAAACAAGAGTATTGCTTATTACAGTATGCCATTTAATATATATTCCTAATAAAACAGCATATAGGTGGGACAAAATGAGGGACCGAAAAAAGTGTTCCTTCATCCTCCACTGGTCTGATTTTTTGGGGAAAAAAAGAAAGATAAAGGTGGCTTTACTTGCTGAACATGCATGGTAAGACAAATAGAAAAAGGCAAAAGGGAAAGATAAAAAAAAAAGATAACCACACCTTCTCTGACTTGTTGGCATGCATATGAAGTAAATTTGGTAAATTAAAATATTATTTTCATTTTGTCTTATGTAGACATATAATTGTCCATTTGTGTGGTCAAACCTTAATTTCAAGTGGTATGTCAATTTGAGATGAAATTATTTTTCTTCTCTCTACAGTTCTGTCTTTTGTGTTTTATTTTTCTCTGTCTTTGTGCATTATCCTGCATTCACCTGATGCTGGTATAGTCATAAAAATATGTTTTTCTAACTGAAAATGTACGATAAGTTGTGACTGCATGCATGTGAAAACATTACGGACAACAGTGAATGTTGATGGTTGAAGGTTGATGGAATTACACTTTTTGATTAATTGTGTAGTAATATTAAAATAATAATTATTGTCAATAATGCATATTGACTTGAATTGTATTTTTGAGTGGGCACACACCAAATATGATCCAATGGTGCCCACACCCCTACTGTCATGGTCTTTGTCCTGTCTCATGTCCCCAGTCTGTTACCATAGTCAGTGTGTTTCCTGTGTTTCCACACTCACAGCCGCACAGACAGCTACACAGTACACAAGGAATGCACCGATATATCGGCTGTACATTGGTATCGGACAATATTTGCCATATCGTCAAACAGGACGGCATACACTGATACCAGTGGATGATTTTTGTTTATATTCTCAGTCTTATGAAATATTTTCCTTTTTTGTTCATCATAAGCAATACAATAGATACAATTGTACATATTTTGAACTAAACACAATTTGTACATTATGTATAGGCATTTATTAAGAGGCCTCGATCCCGCCTTTAATAGGGCATGGAGTATAGTTGATACCATTTTAACACTACATATAATCCTACAGATGCCTAAAACAATTACGTTTTTAATTATAAAATATCTACCCTGTGCACACTTAATTGCCTTCATGTTTTGTGAATTATATAGCTTTTGGTGTTTAAACATAGGCTCTCTGCCAGTGCTGTTCAACCAAATATTGTACCTACTCGTTCTGCCGGTTTATTATCAAAGGAGCTCATAGAAAAGAGTCCATGTGAAATTATAATCATATGCCAGTAGGTAGGCTACTATGGCCATGAGTGGTCTGTTATGGAAATTAAGCTCTTATCTCACTGTACTGTAGAGTTCTGTCATGACTAGTCAATTTGTTTAACTGCATGGCCTTATCTCCCTCTCAAATATTTCCCCGCCTGCTACATTTTACAAGGACACACTATACCCACTGATTATCACATTAATGTCTCACAAATATTTATATATCTATAATAATGCATACAGAATGGTGAGGTGTATACATTAATAAAATAATAGGCAGAGGATTATTTATATGACAATGTTTATCACATCATTTCAGAAAACTTTTTTAAAAAGTTTAAAAACCACTACTGTGTGCTTTTGACTAAATATTTAACTATACATATAGGTACAAAAACATTTTTCAGGACAGCATATTTTCAACAGGGCAATAAATAATCCATAGGGAAATGCTCAGGCTTTGATTTTTTTTTAAAATGTCATTAATGTGGAATAATATGGATTTTGAAAGGATAGTACCTAGAATTTTACACAATATTTAGTTAACTAAAAACCTTTTACTGCCCACATTCAATAGAAAACTTTGCAATGTTCAAGACAAGCTCATTCGAGATTGTGAGCATTCATAAATCCTTAAAGATAAAGGTCAAGCCAAGTGGAGATTAAACAGGGATTTGCCTGTGAATCGTATTTATCAAAGTGTATGGCCTAAAGCTGTTAGCATGACACGCAGAGGTAAAAAAAACATTTAAGATTATCACATTACCGTTTAGAAACATATTTGGTGACATGTTCGTTTATCAACATTTTTCAGATTGTGGTTGTTTAAGGGTTCATTTAAGGCTTAAGTGTTTCATTTAAACCAAAATGTCTTCTTTGTCAAATGCCAATTATCAAACAAATCTATAATTGAAGAAAATGCCTGTCATAGTGTGAAAGAGGGTAGTGTAATGTATTTAATGTTTACACTTGACACATATTGTTTACAATAATTACAATAATGTGTGAATAACTAATAAAACTAAACAAAAATAATGTCTATTTGTGGAGTGACACTATCTTAAGAAATAAAGCTCAGTGTATTTAAGTTGTAATGAAACAGCACTGTAAATGTGGCTTTAACTATATTGCAGTTACAGTAGCTAACCCTTTACACTGGTACACTTCTATGCTCAGCCATTTAAAATGTCACTTAGCTCTCCAATACACACACCTACAAATATTTATTAAAAAAACAAACACATTCACTAGCAACGGCAAGACAATAGAATACATTGGCTATGTAAATGTATTCTAAAAATTACAATTAAAATTACAAATGTATCTCTTGGAGAGAGAACCAAGCAACGTCCTAGTCCTACTAAAATATGTCTTGCAGGGTTATTAAGTTATGAATAACTATTTATAGTGGGAACTGAAGCTTAACATTTTCAAAACATTTGTAGTGTTATTTCAGTATTATATTTCTTGTCATATATATTTCTTATGTGATACCCGATGTAAGCCAACTATGTGGGTGTTAAGTCACACAGTACAATAAGGACCACTACACAGAAAAAAAAAATACTGTGATTTACAGTATATGACCACAGTTGTAACCTTGTAAACTTAACAAAGAGCTTTGTATGCTTTGTTATAATAAGTTAGAAAATGATATTGTAAAATCAAAATAAAAAAAGTATGTCAAGAAATCCTTAATTGATGACATCCCGTTCAGACTCCTTTCTCGGACTCACTCCAGCCTCTTGCATTTCTTCCAAACTTGTATACCAGCCTGCGTCCATCAACACGCTCCAGGATTTCCCTTTTGTAGTAATATCTGCAATGATCGACCACTCTGGTCAAATTAAAGGCCCAGGTCTCTGTGTGTGTGTGTGCTGGAAGAATAACCCAGTGCTTCTACCCAGAGCCCTGGCTCTGTAAATGGGAACACAAACAAAGTGGTGCATATTGCACCACACAACAATATCCTAGGCAATGATTGTCCAATGTGGGGGGCGGAGCTTCTGAGTTTTTTTAAAATTTTGATTATGATCTACCAACAATCTTTATCCAGGATAGTTTCCTCCACCATTAAAGTTGTGAGAGTGCCTTTACACTCTTATACAGTATTAAGTCTGTGTGTGTGTCTGTATACAGTATAAAGCCCAAAGGTGCCATGAATATACAGTTTACAATCCATTTTGGTGATAACTCTCGAAACAACATAGTTCATTTGTGTGCCGCAGTCCAGTTAACATGAGCGTGCACACCACATAAACTCAATTGGTAAAAATGTAAGATTAGAAACCAGTTGGAATATAACACCAAAAGCTTCTGGCTAAAGACCCCGATACACTTATATGCTTTTGTGCAAAGCGCACATGTAGACAAGCAGTTGCGTCACGAGAGGCATTGCTCAGTGGCATGGAGACATCATATACTGTAGATGTTGGTAATTACGGACTGGCACTACTAACTTCCATTGTTGTTCTTTGTTTAGAAACTGCTGTTTATCTGTCTGTCCAATCCTGATATACTGCCCCCATGTTCATGTGCTGTAATACATCATGCAAACGTGCAGCGTTCATTTCTGATGACGCGCACAAACTATGCTCCAAATGAAGACAGGATACGCACCCAATACGCATGGTAGCCATCTTGCATACGTGTACGCATAGTTAAAAGCAAGTATATCGCGGGCTAAAGCCACAATATCAGATATTTTTACCCTAAATGCCCTCCCCCACTCGCTGGCCGCCTCACTGACAGACAAATTTACGTAGGGCTACTGTATGTAGCTATACAGTCTACCCACAGTATGAACTGAGGTGTGGATGGTGCATGCATTCTCAAATAAATGTTTTTTTTTTAAACATCTGTATTTATCCTAATTTGTGTTATCATGGACACAAATCCATGAATGTGCCTCTAAAGAGGACTTGTTATATACCATGTCAAACCATAAAACATCTGACCTTCATAATATATATATTATATTCATAAAAAATATGCTAAATGCATTAAAGGCAGGCTTAGTCATTTTAAAGAACACTTGCTAACTTAAAGCTTAAATAAAAATAAACTCCCGTAGAAGCTCCGCCCCACACATTGACATGTATAGCCAAGGGAAGTGAATGTTGTGAGCGCTGTTCGCCACTTTGTTTATGTTCCAATTAACGGAGGCAGGGCTGCGTAGAAGTATACCGGATTATTTTTCAGCACACACATAATACACAAAAAAGTGTTTCTAATGCATTCATGTTGCTGCTGTTGGGGTCATACTGTACCTCATTGCTCGACTTAATTTCTCGTAGGTCATGCTGCTGTTGTTTTTCTTCTTGCCCCACAACTGTGCCACAGCCTCAGACTTTAGGAACCGGAAGACCCCCTCTGCCCTGTCCTCCCACTTGATAAGTCCTGGGTGACGCTCTGGGTTTAGAAGAATGTCCCTAATGAATTCCCACAGGTGGGTTCCCCTTGGGTCTGTGGGCAAAAAACACAAGAAATTCATATTTTAGACATGTTCAAGAAATGCAGCATAATGCTGAAAGACAGTATGTTTTTTTTTACTTACTGTGTTTTTTGGCTTGGTTGGGGCAATTGTAAGATCTTTTGATGTCTAAAAATCATCAAACAAATAAATAAAAAATTAATTAATTAATATACATTACTGAATACGATCATGTGCTGTGAAAGTAATTTTTAGTGACACCTACAGTAAGTACATATTTAAAAAGGAACAGGGGTGCTTTAGCTTTAGTTTTCTCTGGTAGACCACACATGAGGCACTGTCGTTTTTTTGCATGTTTTTAAAGAAAATGTCACACAAACTGCTAGACAAGTTTGCTGAAAAAGCTTTGAGTTTTCCATGTATTGTTATTGTTCCATATATTGAGTCTTCATACATTCCTTACCAGGGCTCAACAGCGTAGGAGATGCCACAGGTGCGAGGGGCTGGACCGGACAATCATACATTTCTAAAAGTAGGAAAACATTCTCATGTCAATTTTTATCTGTAATACTGGTTGCTGCAATTCTGTTAAAACGACACATTTCACATTTTACATTGCTGTACTATATGTACCAAATACTTTACCATATGTATAGTTGGCTTCTGGAAGTTGAGAAACAAAGTCTACTACATGAAGAAGAAACACATGTTCAGACAGTGCTTTCAGACAGTAGTGGAAGTGTCTATTATGCGTTTTGCAATAGGCTATAGCAGGGGCTTGAAACTTGCGGCTCCTGAGTCGCTCTTGAGTCTGTCTACAGTGACTCCCTGCGGCTTTGAGATTGTGAGTGCACAGTGGCTTGGTATAGGCTAGTATTTGGTATATTCTGTTTTCAGGTCACTAGAAATTGGCAATAAAGTGCTTTATTTAAATAAATAAAACATCATTGTGGGGGGCATGCCCCTGTATCCCCCTAATATTTAACTGTCCTCCCGGTAAAAAAACAAAACATGAATGAATTCTCATTAAGGTATATTAGTAATGTTGATAGGCTAACTATAATTGATTGATAGGCTAAGTTTAATATTTCAGTGGCTCTAAACAGATAGATATGAAAGATTTAGGCTATTTTGATAGTAAATGTTGCAGACCCTTGGGCTATAGCAATAACGGTTTCCTGAACTATAGACTGCTGTACTGTGAGCTCCATTGCCTCATGGCAAAGAGGATAACAGGACCATCCCATGACATGGTGAGTTTCTCTTGATAAATTGTTGTGAGACATACTGTATCAGTGGTTCAACCGAAACATCAGCAGTTTTACAAGATGTATTTCAACAGTGGGTTAACAAATATTTAAATGCATTTTATAGTTATAAAACATTTTCTTTTTCTGTGTGTATCTAATTGCAAGATGCTTTTTTAGATTGGATTGATTCATCACAACAATGCAATGCATTGGGAAATAGCAGAAAACTTGTTTTGTCACCTATTAGTTAAGAAACATTTGGGACAACTGGGAATTACTTTGCCTTTATATAACATGTTATTTTATTACATAATTTATGTTTATAATTATACACGTCAGTAAATAATTTTATCTAGCAATTTCCTTAGCTAAATGATTCCGAGCTGCACAGTAACACAATGTTTTATCATTTCAAAACATACAGTAGACCCATTTCAGTTATGTTTTATATGGACCACTGTACATGGTTCCTACACATTTTCCATTGACATATTACATGCTTTTCCAGACTTACATTTCCAAAAGCTCTGTGTGCCACAAACAGCAATATGTCACCAGCCTGCTATGTAAATACAGAGGAGCTAAGAATAAATAAACACATGAGTGTTGGCTATGTTTGATGATCAGGTGGGACATTATTAAGTGGGAGGTCTTGGGGTCCTAATTAATATCGGCGGATTACCTTAAAAAAAAAAATAGCCCAATGAGAAAAAAAATGTAACCCCGTGTATAGATCACACTCGAGTATTAGACGCAGAGCTGTGGGCAGTTTGCAAAATTAATGTATTAACTGTGGGAAATTTCTGTAATCCTTGCAGAGCACACGATTGGGAAGTAACCTTTTTAAATGTGCATGTGGCACCTGAATTAATGTTCATAAATATATTTACCCCTGGACTTAACAGCTCGTATGCTATCACACAGTGATGCACTACAGTATTTGGCTGTGCTGACTGCCTGCTCCAAACACCATGAAAAACTCTGTATGGTTTATTTATAGACATTTTTTGAATTTCATATTTTATACAATTATTATTATTATTATTATTATTATTATTATTATTATTATTATAAAAATAGTCTAGAAAACCAAAATATTTTGCTATACTCTTGTGTCATTTTTTCATACTTATCCACCACTGGAAATGACTCAAAACAAATGGCATACTTTTTCATACTTTCACTGACTCCGTAGCAACCCTGACTGGAGGCTTTACATGTGTTTGTTTTGTTTTGTGCAATGGGACACTTTTAAAGACTTACATTCTGTTGGTTTCATTTCCACTTGTACTATGTCCCCATGCATCTGTCCTGTATAAAGAGTAGCAAAGAGTCAGAGGCTGTACACTTCCCACTATTAAGCAAATGAGTCACCCTCACAATGGTGAAACAAATATGCAATGAGTCTGTGTATTAATACTATGCAGTACACATTAACAGTTACTTGTTAATTGTCATAGACATCTGCCAGCTATCTATTAGTGAAATGCTCTGTGATGATATATGTTCTGGTTGATAGCCTCTGCTTCTTCATGTAAGCATTGGCTATCAACCACTGCTAAGTAATAAGAAATAAGAAAGTCTATTAAGATTGTGCAAGCTACACAAAGAATTCCAACCAATCATGGCCTCTTTTCCTGGTTTGCCCTGCAAGTGAATCTGTTTAAATGTAGATAATTTGCACAAACACACCATTCCACTTGAGTTCGGCCAGGCTCTGGAACAGGATTGGTCCAACGCTGCCAGCAGCACGGATAAAGTCCTGGTAGCTCATGTTGCACAACTGACGTCCATCTATATCAAAGTTGAGGAGGGGAATGCTGGAGGCATCAACCTGATGTATGTCCATGAACTGCTGCAGCCAATCCCACACCTGGTACTTGCTCCAGCAATGAGGCAGGCAGTCATGGGCCCAGAGACGGCCTACATACCCTGGCATCACCACTGAAGGGGGCCATAACAGAAGTGAAAATGAAAGATAGTAACTACAGTTAAACTACACAGTTATAAAAACATGATTGAATAGTACAGTATAGGACCAAATCTT
>JAODOY010016137.1:13579-26491 GCA_025399855.1 Forbesichthys papilliferus | reverse complement strand
GGGGGGTAGGGCGTAGCCAAGTGGGGACCGGTGTAGTGACCAGTGCCATTCAATACAATCGCTGACCGCGTTAGTGTGATTTCATTGATGAGGTGCGTTTGTGTTACACCATCGTGACCTGTCACAGTTTGCCTTCGACGCAAGTATGAAATTGGAGCTCGTGACGTCAGGATGGTCTCACGAGCTTCCGTTGGTGTTCAGATTAATAGAACAAGTAGGTTTGTGTGTAGTCGAAGAGACACATGCTGCATGTCTGCGCATACTTTAGAGTTTTAGGGCGTACTCACACTTGGCCCAGGTAAACCGTGCCTGAGCTCGTTTGACCCCAAAGTGCGGTTCGTTTGACTAGTGTGATCACTCCGTACCGTGCCCGGGCGCGGCACGTTAAACTGTGCCGTGGCCACGGTTTGGTTGGACTCCGTCGCGGTACGCATCAGTGTGATCGCAAACATACCCAAGGACGGAACTGAAGTCACAGTTGTTTCATTACAAACAGCATGTCGGCAAACGGAACACTTTGGCCTACGGCAGAAGTGCAATGTTTGTTGTAAATTGGGGCAGACGAGAGTATTCAGGAGCAACTGGATACAACACACAACAACTATCTGCTTACTAGTGGGTATCACAGAACCACTGAGCAGTGTCGGCAAAAGCTGGAAAAACTGCGTGCTCAGCATCTGATGCTGGTAGCTCATCGGACATCAAGGACATGTTCCAGTGGAACGATTATGTGGACAAAATAATTGTCCTGAAACCAAGTAGCCAACCTAATGTTTTGGAGTAAGCCTGCCCTGGCCCTGAATGTCAACTGCAGTGTGAGTGCAGGCCAGCGGGGGAGTGGGGAGGGGGTCAGATCAGCAGGTGAATAAAGCCTATTGAAAATAATGTAGCCTACCAAATATGTATTATTGTCATTAAAGACTACTATAATCCTTGTCATAATCTGCCAAGTTGCACCATACTAAAATGACTGGATTTAGCTGGCCACCCCAATAGAACAGTTCTGGCTACACCCCTGAATATATTGTATGTGAACCTTAACATCAAATTCAACATTACATTTACATATGGATGCTATTATTATAATATGCTAACCATGGTGCATTGCTAGTTATGGAACCTATATCATATATTCAGACTGCACCGTGTGTTTTGGCCGAGCTTGTATGGTTGGTATTGGTGCAGGTCACAGATGGGGCTTTTCCCTGACACTACGCCAGGAGCATTTGCCAAAGCTGTGACTTGTGGGCACATGCACACGCACACGCACACGCACACACACAGACACACAGACAATAAAAAAGTTTAGATATGAAATGGGGTATGTTGCTATTGGTTAAGATTACCTTCCATCATAATTTCCTCTTAAAGGCAGAGTCAGTCAGTCTTGCTAACTTCAAGCTCAAATCAAAACAATATCACTCCGCGGTCCTCCACAATGGCACCTTGCACATAGAAATGCATTGTGAAGCAAAGCGTAGTGCTACGGATTTGTTGATACGAGCGGTAGTCACCGCTTGTTTATGTTATTAATACTGGAAAAATACCGAAAGCACGCAGAGAATGTCAAGCTAGCAAAATGCGAGTAGATTTTTGTTGAATTTGACAACGTGTATTAGTTTACATTTAACTTGCAATTCAGAACGTTCAGTGCACTGAATGCACTCCAGGATAATTGGCTATATGTTCGTTGCTGGTTACACAGAGCCAATCGGAGACAGTGTAGGGGTGGGTCTTCAAAGAATGCGAATGTTGGTGCGAGTATGTTAAACTCTGACAGAAGACAGAAACTTGGCGAAGGTAGATTGAAATGGGGTAGAGACTTTCAGAAATGTTTGTTTCACAACGACCTATTGGAAAATGGGCCAGACACTTTGCTCTTGCGGGCCAGACCTAGCCAACAGGCCACCTATTGGGGTCCACAGCCATATGATCATAATCTCTATACCCCTAGGCTCCATGTGCAAGTTTTCAGTCAACTCCTTTTGTAGGGTTATCAATTGTGGCTTGTACTGCGTGAAATAAATTACAGTATTTTTTAGGTAATCATGACCGGGTTACTGTACGTATTAATGTGATTATCTATTACTTTAAAAGCAGTTTATTAAATGAAAGTGAAACATATCTAAACATATGAGAAGATGAACAAATGAAAAGTATTGTGAGTTTCCTGAGTGTAAAGGAATTGTTTCATATGAAAGGTATACAAAAGACTGATTAGGTGAAACTGATACTTTGTGATTTTGTGTTTCGTATTCAGTCAGTTGAAAATGCACTTAAAGTGATGAACTTTACTTCTCAAGATCTGTTGTGTTGAGTTGTGTACTAGGAGTAGTGAAATCTTACCACACACTTGTGAATATAGTACCACAACGATTTAAAAAAAAAAAAAGCCTGTAAATACTGTAAAGCAAAAACACGGGTGAAAATCATGTTTTTGCTCAGGCTGACCACTCAGACTGCAAATGCTAACACATAATATATGCTTGCTGAAATAGGATGCTGCATATGTTTGCTTTAAAGGACAAACACATTTATCAATATTGTAAAATAAATTCACATTAGTTTTTTGTTCCAACATCCAGTGAGACTGACTTTATTGTTTTGTGGATAGGGATTTTAAAGGGATTTTAAATTCAACCAAGAACGATAAACTGGTTATGTCGTAGACAGGGGTGTTATTTAATCAATGGTTGACTAATAAGTGCTTAGCAGCAGTCATAACCTGCTGCTAAGCACTTATTAGTCAACCTACCCCACAGATGTAGTATGGACACGTTTGACAAGACACAAGCTACCTTATCATGCTTTGTGTCACCAAATTCATGTTTAATAGCTCTGTCTCGTGAAAGTGAATTAAATTAAACCCATACAAGCTACAGTCATTACATCTGCCTCCAGGCAACTTGACATAGGTTTTGTCAACTCTGATTATTATTGCCTTTGAAAATCCACATCTCTTAAACTAAATAGTGTCTTGTTTAATGGTTTCTGATATTATTGCTAGTATATTGCCTGTTTCACCTCTCATTATACCCTGCCCAGTATTTATAGACACAGCCTGTCAGGGTATGCCAGATTCAGCTCAGTTCTGTTGTTTAACGGCTGGCTCAGCCTAAATGCTAATTATAACCTTTATAAATTGATATTTTCTTGTATAAAGAAATCCATTTGTTCACACTTTGTGATCTGCCCTTAGACGATCACTCGGTGACATGGTGTGTTGTGCGTTTTATGTTAAAAGTGTAAAATATTGCGGATTTGATGAGATGGATAAACGTACTCTGTTGACGTAAATGTTACGAAGAAATCCCAGCAAAGAATGTGGGTACCTTAAAATTAATTGGACAAGGAATGGGATTGTATTAACCTGGTATAACAAGACTTAAAATAAATTGACTTCATGAGTAGCTTGGCCCTACCGAACTTTAGCGCTTAGCTACATTTTTTAGATTAGTCTGGAAACCGTGTTTGCACAGCCTGGATGGCGGACCAATCACGTAGCAGAGTGACTTCAAAATGGTGGCAGAGCTAGATGAAGCGTTGTATACAGTTGTAGCAACGCTGATCTGTTAAAGGCTGCATGTCCATAGTGCGTAGAGATCTACGCCCATTAATAGAATGCAAAAACTGTTAATAATCACTAGTGAAGCTGGTCGAGATCCTACTTAAAGCCTATGTTGCGTCCAACGGCACTGTGAATACTGTCGATTTCCATATGACTGGGACTTTAGATACAGAGCTACAAGGGCATATTTAACTATCCGGCTCTTTTGGTGATCATGCATTATCTTGTTATTAATGTATTTGTTTATCCGGTGGTGCCTGGTGGTAATAAGCCCAATAAGCAGTATTTATGTATCATGCAGTGCACACAATTTGTATATTATGCTTACTTTCTGCCTCCTGTTGTTGTGTGGCAAAGCCAGAGGCCGTCAATAAGGAGATGGCTCAACATATATTACGGTAGCTTCCTGTATCTGTGTCACTTGGATTTTGCCCCTGCCCCCCCCCTTCCCTTCTTCAGGAGACCATTGGCAGGTACAGTGTCTATTGCTTCCGGTGGAAGATGTGAGCACAGATTATGGCCTGTTCCTTTGCCCCATAGTAAAACAATACTAGCGCTGTGCAATTAATACATTTTAATTTTGACTTCAATTTCGGCATTTACAGATGTAATATAATTGAGAAAATACGATTATATTGCACATTAAGCTATGCAAGTACACTTTTATATTGTCTTGTGTTCTGCATGACAGGCACACACTCACTTTAGCCCCTTGCAGGGTGAAAGTGAGTGATCAACATGGATTAGTATTGACAGTATTGAGGGACATTTCACATTGAAAGGTCTCGTTCATTTGTTTTACTTTTAGATGCAGTAAATGCAACATCTTTCCAAAGTAAATGACCACATTGACCAAAATGATGATTATTTTTTCCATTATCGAGCAGCCTTAGACAATACTGGAAATATATAAGGAATGAATGAATGAATACATTAATGAATGAATGACTTAAAGGTTCTTGGCACCCTGAACCTGCTGCTCTGGAACCAAGACACTGTTGTTGTTTTATGTGAGTATTCATTATAAAATACCCCAGAAGAACCAGGGGTAATTTCTCAACACAAAGTACTGACATATGGCCTTATCGCCAATTACATTTTGTTTTACTGTAAATAAACAATAAAATACATCTAAAAAAATAAAATAAAATACATGAAGACATAAAATGATGAATTATAGAGCTCTGAATATCAGCTATGAATATATTCAAGTGTTAAACCAGTAAAACAAAGTATTATGAAATCTACATTAAATTTAAAAAAATCATTGAGCTCTATGGCTCATCTACAACTTTATAAACACAAAGTTATTTTAATTAAAATGTAATCACCTGCGTTTGAGAAAGGAGAAGATGATATTGACTGTGCCCGCAGTTGTCCTAATGTTGCTTGCAGATTACCGTTGATGAGGCCTGTGGTGTCCTGATCCCTCCTTCATTAAAACAAATGATTAATTATTACCATTGTTGGGATTGTATGTACTGGTAATGTCGTTACTGTTATTACTTCTCTCGGTTATTAAATGGGAAATCCGGACAGTTAAGACGTCATTCCTTATTGCCAATTCTCTTTATATCCATTTATTTGATAGTGGGGGGACACTTTCTTTTTGTGTTTCAGTATAAAATACAAAATGAAAATGTGCTGGAGTTTGCATTTGTTGTCCGTAGGCAGTTAACAAGCAACAAAAAAACCTCAAACAACATAATAAACAGGAAAACGGCACAATCTTCTCGCAGCTATGGCGTTGGTGACCAAAACCACATAAACAAAAACAGCTCCAGTGTCGAGATTTCACACTATAAAGAAGCTACAGCTTCTTCAAACTCTACATAATTATGTCTATTGTAACTGAGCACATGAAGCTCTGTCTCCACATCAGGTGTGCGAGGCTGCTTTTGGTGGAAAATGCAGACGATGTAACCAAAGATACTAAAATAATAAGATGGAGCGTTTTCTTTTTTTTTTGCATTTCAATGGAAGCAAAAATGGATCGCTTCCGGTCTCTTAAGTGGGCGTGTCACCAACAGCATTCTGCTGTAGAGGGCTGACGTAGGCAGCGCCCGGAGGGATAAATCTACCAGGCATGGCCTGAAACATTTATCCAATAACTTATTGCTGCAGAAATACCATTGTGTCCTCAGATTTATCATAGGTACTTAATGTTACAGTATATACTCAAAATACCATTAACACCCCCATAGAATATTTTGTTGAAATCCGTGGACCATTGACTTGCATTGAACGCTGAGTAGTTCTGGTCTGCTTACAGGGGGAAGCCCCCCTCCCCTTCCTCGAATGCATACGTGCCCTTCGGTGAGCCCTCTCCATTTCCAAGCTCTCTGACGGCATGCTGCTCACATGCACTCCACCTGACCTGACTAGTCTATTGAGTCTATAGCGCTTTAGCATCCTTGTGCATGGCCTTTCCGTCTCGCTGCTGCACAGCCGCGGCACCGCCTGTGCAAGACAAATGCGTTCTTTCACTCCACACTCTTGTACTTTTGCTCTGCTGAGATTTTTCTTGATGTTGGGTTTTCATTTTGTGTGTCGTATGTCTGTAATGCAGTTTGTCGATCGCACAAGATCTTGAAGAGTAAATATAGAATACACTTCTATTTAAAAACATGTCATTTCTGTTGCTAAATAATTGAATTTATTGAAAGTACATATTGCGCTACACAGACTCGCTAATTAAGTTTTGCTTGTGACGTTCGGGATCAGGGTCATCGCTGGGGTTCTGTGCTACCAGCTGGTCGCTACTAATATCTGCCCATAGGGGGCGCTGCCTCGTGTCTGGTCGCACCTAACCGTGCACACGACAGTCAGCTTCAGGACCGTTGTCTGTCTGAAGCCGGCGAGCTGCCAGCCGTCTCCCGTCTCCATTTCCACTACATGAGTAATAGAACTCCAGCAACAATGGCGGTGCATTTGAGGCTACAGTGTGTTCTCTCTCTCTCTCTCTCTCTCTCTCTCCACCTCTCTAGCATCCCCAGCGCTCACCCCGCAGTCAGTGCTTGTCCTAGATTTATCGCTCTCTCTCTTCCTCCCCCTCTCTCTCTCTCCCTCTCTCCCCATCTCCCTCTCTCAAGCACACATTCACTCATTAGAGAGTCATTCGCTCTCTAAAGCTACTTCTCATTTTCTCCTCGACTCCCAGTTTGCCATAGCAGTGTGTCTTTTCTTAATCCCAACACAATTAGCTAACAAGACGATTCTGCCATGACAAGGCTGTAGCAAGGTGGGTTTTTATGTGTTGGTCTTTTTTATTCCCGCTCCACCCGGCGCTCATTATCTTTAAAACGATGCCTTTTAAGATTGCAGCTTTAGCCGTTCTCTTCAATCTCTTCAAAAGGTTCTTATGAAATACTTTTTGGGTCTTCTGTTGCGGACAACAGAAATAACAAAACTGTGGTACCTTGGGAAAACTCACACAAACGTTTTGTCGTGACCATTTACATACTTAGGAAGACATTTGCAGCATATTCTAGTGTATGTTAATTAACGGGATTATTAGCCAACATATTGATGTCAAACCATATTAACAATAACAATGTACAGTATATTTATGTCTTTTTACAACCAATATTGTCCTTTATAACCACAGCACTGCTTAAAGCTGATTTACTACTCTAAAACCTTAGCCTGGTTGCCAGAAAAATATATTCACTTTGTAATTATGGTTTTGCCACGCTCCATTGGGAAGTGTTAACAGTCGTTGATTACTACCTCTGGTTAATTTTGAATCTATTGGACAGCGTGTAACCAATCGGTGTTGCTACAACCTCATCTAGCTCTACCACCATTTTGGAACACGCTGGACTTCAACATCATCTCACTACCCCACCCTGCATTGGGTGGCCAACAGGGTGGTACTAACTCCCATTCACTAATTGTGTCGCTTTGGTTTTGTCCATGCTTTGTACAGTGGCTGTTAAGAATGGTTTACTGGAATCACACAAAACGCAAGACATGTGCATGAGAATGCAACCAAGTAATCGGGGTTAACCGTTTACACGGTAGAAGGCTGTTAGTCGGGTTGTGGAACATGTTATTCTACCTCTCTGCTTTGGAATTAAATTTCAATCAGGTTAGCCGTTTCTCTTCTGATTGTGTTTTATATGAGGCAATTTTTTTTGGGTGGAGCCTTTAACCCAATTCCAATCAAAATAATTGGGTCCATGTAAACGCAGCTTCTGATGGTTTAGGTTTGCCATGAAACTGCTGATGAGTTTAAGTCAGGTTATAGATAATGTTTAGCCTTCTGGGCGAAATGCCCGGCAATTGGGAGTCTCCTTGTAGCCAGTTGGCTGTGCCTGAGTGCGCCATAAGACATATCGACCAAACAGCAAGCGTGTCTCAAGGCAGTGGCATAGCTCCGGTGTTTGAGTGCACCTGTCTCTATACACTGCACAGTCAACACACAGTCTGTTAATCGACCCCTAGTTCTGACAGCTCCTGCTTCAGTTGATTTATAATGGTTTAACAAATAGCCCATTGTTCTTTTTTTAACATGACTGTAATACAAAAACAATCTGGAATTAAAGGTATAGTGAGTTATACCTAATAAGCTAACTGTACTATTATCACGTCTCCAGGAATTTGTATTACTGTATTTTACAGCAAATTCTATTTCTATGGGTGCATTGAAAGGAAATTTAAATAATATGTATTCATATTGCAAATGTAGAACTAAAGCTTCATAAAAAAATAAAATTATGGTAATGTTGAGGGTAGTGCTTCTATGGAAGCATCTTATGACATTGTAGGGTTTTTGTTTTAATTGAGTTCACATGTCAAAAGCCTTTCTTAAGTATCACTGACCACACCTTTACTAATATACTTATCGCAAAATTGTGAGTATTCCATGCGGGTGGACTTCATCTTTCAGAAATAATAGCTTCTACTTGACAAGCAATAGCACGAGATACACACAGAGTATAGCCTACTTCTGCTTTGACGCCTGTTAGCCCTTACCAATGCTCTCTCTCAACACCAAAACAAACTTACAGTAATTGGGTGAGAGCTTTTATAGCATAACTGCCAATGTTCGACAATAGAAAGCAAAAAAAGTTAATGTGCAAAGACTACTGTAGCAGCTACTACTGAAGCAGTTGTATGGGTGGATAAAGCTTCACCTTGCATATAGAACTTGTTTACTAGCTCTGCTAATTGATCCTGTTGTTAAGTAGTTGTACCTGTACCAGACAAATTACTTCAGACCAAAAAGAGACTTCATGATGCTAAATTCTTTAAGATACATTAGAAATTTAAATAGTTTTTAGTGTTTTATTTTGCAATAACCAGCTTTGCTTTAAGTGCTCAAGTGGGTAATTGCAATTGGGAAATTGCATGAGGCACACACATAAACTCTGTCCATGGGAGCCTAACTGAAGCATACATTTGACAATGGCTGCAGCCTGCCTGCCTGATCATATGACCGTATTCCCCAGGTATTATACTCTTGTTGAAGATGTAAACCACTGTCTGAGTATAGCATTGAAAATAGTCCCTTAATAGGTGTCGTGGAGCTATGAATACAGGGGAAATGGGTTAATTAGGAATGTCTCTGAACACCCCAGAGAAAAGTGTGATTTAGCACGGTTAAACCACCACAGGGAAATCATGTTTCCCACAGGGTAGTGTTCTATAACTAACGTAATGTGACACAGTAACCCATCTTAAGAACCCTTATGCTTCTTCTTTGAAGCTTGGTTGGGATGCAGAGGCTCTAGTCTTCCTGTGAACTAAAGGGAGTAAGGGAGCATCGATGAAGGGAGGGGGAGATGCACATAGTCGTACTTGAACTGGTGAGTCAGGCCACATAGTCTTTCATTTGTTTTCCGGATCCAAAGATGGAAACCTCTGAAGACGAGCAACCGTAAGCACCGTACTATTCCCAGACCCTTGGTGATGAGGCTGTTCCATGTTACTCAGTTATATAGGTCACGCTCCCCACAGTCTGTACAAACACCTTAAGGGCAGAAGAAAGGGAGGGGGGGATTTATGTCAGATGGAGCCATCTGAGTCTGTCGGACTTTATTGTCAGACTCCGGTTAGCTGTCGGTTGTGCGGCAGAGATGGAAATGTGGTTCGACCAACAGTGTAGAGCCGCAAAGCTATTTGAGGGCTCTTCTAGAGCCTTTGACACACAGTGTAGAGCTACAAAGCTATATGAGGGCTCTTCTGGAGCCTTTGACCCACAGTGTAGAGACACAGAGCTATCTGAGGGCTCTTCTAGAGCCTTTGGCCCACAGTGTAGAGACACAGAGCTATCTGAGGGCTCTTCTAGAGCCTTTGACCCACAGTGTAGAGACACAAAGCTATCTGAGGGCTCTTCTAGAGCCTTTGGCCCACAGTGTAGAGACACAGAGCTATCTGAGGGCTCTTCTGGAGCCTTTGACCCACAGTGTAGAGACACAGCTATTTCAGGCGAGGAGTTAATCAATCAATATATCAATTAATCACAATTATTTTCAACTCTTTTTTTTTTAAAGTATATGATGGCCAAATAGGACAGCATTAATTCAGATGTAGGGACAGCATTAGAACTAGCGTGGCAATGTGTAGTGAATTTTGTTTTGTTGTTATTTTACTTGAATGAATTTGATATTATTTTCATAATTAATAGGATGTTTCTCCACAAATGATGCTTGGGCTCCACATGCACAGGTGCTCTCTTCATACAGGTGCAAGAGTACAGTTCTGTGTACTCTGATTATAATTTCAGTAAGAATTGTTTGTGTTGAAGTCACCTCTGAGTGTAGACTAAATTAGTAATATGTGAAACTACGGTATTTATTCTTTTTGTGTAATATCATACGGCCAGTAATAAAACAATCATTGTAACCGGACAAGTCCATTCCTAAGACAGAACCGGACAAACATGGTAAAAATACCAGGGTAAAGTACCAGTATAGCATTACCGGCCTTCCACAAAGCCATATGCATCACAGCCTGTCCCTGGACAAAGAAAATCCTTACTCATTAGAGGTGGCTCGATGGTGTAGCACCATGCAACGCCAAGAACCGTCACTCTACCTGATAATCTTTTATGCTGAGCTGTTTTAATTAACACCTTGTCACTTCAGGCTCATTGATTGTGTGTGTGTGTGTGCGTGCGCATGTGTTTGTCCTGGCTGGATTTGAAATCCAGCGTCTGTAATTACATTGGCATTGATCAGGGTTTTTTTTCTACCGTGTTCAGTTATAGGTATAACAACATAAAACAAACAATTTGATCTTTGAAAACGATCCTCTCTCAATAAGATATATCAGCAAAGTTTTTTTCTTTCCACTTTACTTGTTATATTAAAACAGTTTTGTAATGTTGAGCAGTTAGACAAAGCAGTTAAGTACACCAATAATTAGATTTTAAGCATTTTAAAACCTATGTGTAAAAACATTTAGTTAAATGTGTATCATTTTTTTTATATTCCGCACACAACCAAAACATTTTTAAATAATACATTCTATAATTTCACCCTTATTGACTTAGTGTTCTTATTGACATGCAAAATGACCAACTACATAACTTAACAACTACTAACTTTGAATAAATCTGCCAAATCGGACATTAAACTGATACTGAGTGAGGAATGTATTGGAAAACTATGAAATTACTTTGTGTGGCTGTTTGCAGGTCAATAAGCATTGAAAATCTACTACCCCACTTCCTGATAGTGCTGACATGTTTACAGGGGACGTTCGACACAAGACTCCCCAGAAGAGGCTGAGACTACTGATGCTACAATTTGGTTACATTTTTTATCAGATGCCATTGTGTTCTCAACACTACTACTCACTACAAATAATCTGCGGTCAAGGGAAAGTATAAAACCCTTTAGAAAACATATGTAAATAATAATAATAATAATAATTTCATATATTTGCATATTATTTTTCTAAACACAGTTACAAAGTGCTCTAATAGAAAACGCCCTGTTTCCTTCTGTAATGAGGCGGGCTGTGGGAACAGTTAATAGGGTTCTACCTGAGGAGCATAAGACCGCCTAGATTATTCATATTCATCACACAATTTATTTGAAAACACGCTGAGGGTTTTTATCAATGCAGAATGCTAATTACGTGTTTATTAAGCAGAAATGCAGCGTGCGCACATGTGCAGGTACCAACACTGAAAGGACTGATCTAAATACAACCTCACCATTCAGACTGACCAGGATAGAAGACTGTGCCTCTATTTAGTGCACTAAACCTGTTCCACCTGAAGGATATATGTCTACAGTGGTTGTGTGAACATGTTCCCATTTTATATTTCGTTCATCATATCAGAAGGAGATGGCACATTTAAGATTACATAATGACAGTGACATTTGGTATACAAAATAATGACGAAGAGATACTCACAAATATGCTACTTCTAAAACACCCGCAGGTTCCAAATATGCTGCTATACGCCACGCTGAAAGTAGTTTTCGAGGAAACGTGCCGTTTAGTGAAGAAGTTAATGGAACGCACCCTTATTGATTTGCACACCTGCACCTGGTTAGCTCCTCAGCCTGACTCACATTGCACACCTCTTCCCCAGTGCCTCTTCAGTCACAGTATATCTACCTCTCACTGCAAAGTCTTCATCAGTATCCGTGTACTGCCTATAGCCTGAGCTTTGTTAGTACAGGATTTCTGCCTGTTATTCCCCGTTTATCGAGCCTGTGTTTCTTCTGCCCTCTGGATCCTGACCCCTGACGTCTGCCTGTCTTGGACTTTCCCTTTGTCATGCCCTCTGATACGTTTTGTTCATTAACCCCCCGCTATTGGGTGTTACCCTCTCCAAGTGTCTGGTCTCCTGGGTGCATTAACAGAGCCCCGGTGCTCCTCAATCCCGCGGGTTAGTTGAGGTTCTAATGCGCTGATCGAAGAGTGTGCCATTCGCCAAATAGGCAGGGAATCCAACATGTTGTTTTGGGAATTACTCAGTGTAATTATTTTGTGGTTGGGGCAGAATGAAATGATGGTTGACTGTTGCTTCAGGGGTGTGTATGCTATGGATACTATTTTTAGTATTGTCTTGTCCATCTGTGTGTCAAGTCCGTCCAGTGTATGTGAAATATGATGGAGCTGGCAATGAACTCCAAACAAATATCCTCACATGAAGACAATATATACCTTATCTATTGACGGACCAAACCTAAGCAACATCTCTTCATGGCATTTAACATCATTTGTGCTATACCTCAGCCACATCTCTTCATGGTGTTTAACATCATTTGTGCTTTTCCTAAGCAACATCTCTTCATGGCGTTTAACATCATTTGTGCTATACCTCAGCCACATCTCTTCATGGCGTTTAACATCATTTGTGCTATACCTCAGCCACATCT
>JAODOY010016137.1:0-13479 GCA_025399855.1 Forbesichthys papilliferus | reverse complement strand
TGTGCTATACCTCAGCCACATCTCTTCATGGCGTTTAACATCATTTGTGCTATACCTCAGCCACATCTCTTCATGGCGTTCAACATCATTTGTGCTTTTCCTAAACATCTCTTCATGGCGTTTAACATCATTTGTATTTTGCTGCCATGTTTTGGCCACGCTGCAGACGTTAGCACGTGATGATACGGGGGGAATGTATGAACTTGAGGGGTAGATAAACCCTGGGTAGCTACTCATCATAACCCTTCAACAGGCCATCTAGTGCCATATGTTCTCTGAAGCTGATTAATGCATAACTACCAACATTGCTCACATAATACTGGCTGCCTTATGGTGCAGGCATGTATTTGCCATCTTTTCACCAAGCTAATATTAGTTAAACTATGCATTTTAATTTTTTCATTTTTTTTTCACCTGCCAAAGTTTTACATTGATGGGGAAAAAATGGGCATTCAACGACCGTTGGCCTTTGTCTCCACAATCTGTTGACAGCTGTTTGCAATGATTTGTGCCTGGAGTTGTGGAGATATTAAGCCCGCCTGCCACTGAAGTGCAGTTCATATTTCACCACAGACGGTCAATACCAGAGCATTTGGATTTGCAGGTGCTGTACATAGGGTTTTAGCTATAGCTGAAAATGTATTGGCTATAAGTGTATTAGCTAATGTAAATGTGGAAAATATATATATATTAGCTATACATTTAGTGTAATTTCATAGAAATACCAGTCATCTGTCATAGTCAGTGAAATATTCTGTGACAATTCCTGCTCTGGCTGAAAACCCCCGCCTTCGATTTCAGTCGATTTCAATTTTGCCAGCTACCTGAAGATTTCTCACCAATCATGGCTTCTTTCACCTGATTGGTCCGTCCAATCTGTCTTGCCTATCAATCACATAAGTGCCCACACACAGCAACAACAGGTTTGTCAATTGGCTTCAGGGATAGGAAGCAGAGGAGGGGTTGGGGGTGCGGGTTGTTGATTTACACAATCTTTGCTCTCTTTTCTTCATATTTTTTAGCTAGCTCTCGTTGCAACTATCACATCCTACCCACAGCAGCGTAAATGAGTTGTCTCTGGGCTTTGCCGACTCCCTGTGTTCAGCTAAGGAGTGATGTGTTTATTTGTATAATTCAGTTGTGTCACTGGCAGTTGTAGTTTTGACTTTGCAGTGTCTCTTTATAAAAGTCTGCAAATTTGGCCGCGTTGTTTATGCCTCAATTCGCCTTGTCATCAATTTGCCATCTAAGACGAGACAAGGAGGGGAAAGGAATAAGACAATACCAAAGACAATGATTTGCTACTGTTAAAATTTCAATTTTCCACCCCAGAGGAGAGTTGTTCCACTTGAAAGAGAATGAAAATGCTGTGTAAGAGAAACAGCTTCATAGTTTCTTTAAAAAAAAATAATACCATTTGATTAAAATTCAGAATAATGTAATCCTTGCATCATCAATTTCAATGGAAAAATGTATGAATGAGATGTATATTTTTAGTTATTCCTCTTTAGTTTAAAATAATATTGAAATAGTATAATCTGATTATAGAACTAGTGTAGTTTTTTGTGGCAAAAATAAAGGTGGAAAAAAAAAGCAAAATAAATGGTCTGGAATAAGGATAATTTATAGATCGCTAAATCAATAGACAACAATCTGTTCAGGGCTTTTTCGCAGCTACAGTACAGCTCATTCCTGCACAGCTGCTAGCTACTATGTTCAGGTACAAGACACCATCCTATCTGGAAGCTTCAGCTCAGCGCCCACGCAGCGCACACACTATACCGTAGCATGCCTCCAGTTCCCACACCTGATCCTTCTATATACCCCAAACCCCCCTCCCCCCACCACACACACACACACACACAGATGCGCACACACACACACACGGCAGTCAGTGAAGCCGCTCGGAGGCTAATGGAGGCGGTGCCATTATCTGGGCTGGTGTTCTGTGGTCAGATGCTGTGCAGAGCAAAAAGGTCATTGGCCAGCACACTTTAATATCCACGCCTAATACGCAAAGCTAAAGGAGCACTAGAGAAAGCTGCTTAAACAAAATGTCTACTTTTGCTAAATGTCTACTGGAGATAGGCAGATGAATTAGTTACTCTCCTCCCTATTTAAAGCGATGGACTATTCCGATGTGTGTGGGTTAATGTGATGGAATGAAGAGGACACCTCCTGAAAACCTTTGCTGAAGCACAGGCATTCTGACCAACAACCTCGGCACCTGCTACAGTGGTGGTGTTCTTCGACCGTGAAGAATAGCTCCAACCTATCCTCCTGAGGATGTTCGTTCAGGGTTTCTCCTGCATTGAGAATCACGAGGCGGGCCGCCATCCCCTGTCACATTCCGCGCCGCCTCCATCCCACACTCGATGAAACTCTGGCCGGGTGTCTTCCTGGGAGCCACCAGGGAGATAAAGCCAGGGTCAATCATCCTTGCTAACTGCGAGCTAACTGCTCTGCGGTTCTCCGCGACGCCCCCTCACACATTGAAACGCATTGTGAAGCAAAGCATAGTGCTACGGCTTTGATGATACGAGCAGTGTTTGTTTGTTTGTTACTATTTGCGGAGCCAGGGCCGTGTAGAGGTATCAGATTATCTTTTCAACACGCACAGAGAACGGTAAGCTAGCGATGTGCGAGGAAACATTTGTTGAATCTGACAAAGTGTATTAGCTTACATTTAGCTTGTGATAGCTGACTACACATTTAAGAGCGGAGCGGTGGGAGTCAACACATCTCTTACCGTGGAGCACAAGTAGGGGCAGCTCAGTGGCATGGTAGTCGTGCACGTTTCTGTGCGTGCGTGTGTGTGTGTGAGCATGTGATCGGGATGCTACCACTTAATTTACAGCTAGAGAAAACACGGTCATTCGGTAAAGGTGTATATGGATGCCGAGCGGGTCATCTGCTGTTGGGCTCTGCCCGGTGTGTCTTTGTACTACCCTGAAGGGATGAATGTGATTGGCTGTGATGGTCAGCCGTCCTGTGGCTTTGAAATGCTGCTCTGCTTTCATCAAGCGGTGCCCCGATGTTGGCCAAGAGTACACCCCCCGCCTGGGAGGGTCATGGCCGCCGATGCATGCTGCCCCATGGCTTTCTCTTCTGGGGAAGCTTTTCTCATTTTCACCGTAGCATCCATTGTTTTTGTTTTTGTTTCTTAGCCCTCAGCCAATGAAGCCAGAGTTAATGCTCATGAAGTTATCATATGCTACCGGTATTATTAATTAAAACAATTACAAAAAAGATTGTTGTTGGTCTTTCTACACCAATGTTACAGTAGGGTCATTAATTTACTCAAGTTGCAGTCTCTACTATACAGCAGAGACTGCAACAGCTACAGTCCATTATTTGAATAGAATTGAACAGGTGAAATAAACAAGGAGTCATATTTTTCCATATTTTTTAACCTATATTCACTTGTTGATGTACTGAAGAATGATTTTGATGTGAGATCCCGTCAAAGGGACATTATTATTATCAAGATCAATAGCCATGTCCTGAAATGACATCTGTATGGCAGAATGCAACAGCAATCTCGTCGCTGGGAAGGCCCGTTACATATTCATGAGCGTTCTGTTTCATATTCCCATTTCCCATGTCGGAGCAACGCTTTACAAGTGCAGCTCATGCCTTGACAAATTACAGTGCTGCCATCCTATTGGGCATTGTAGGAGTTGTCTTTCTCCCTTCTTTGAGACTCAAAAGAGAATACGGAGTCGATACTTCTTCTCTCTTTGGCAGAAGTTTGGTGCAACTGAAACCGCTCAGAACCAGACGAGTGGTGGAGGAATTATGGCTGACTCGTCGGTTTAGGTGTGACAGCATCAGCTACTTGACAACAACTTAAACAACATTGACAGACGGTTCATCCAATCAAGTCTTTTTGAAAGTGCCCGCTCTTTTCAAACAGTTTCTATGGACGGCTCCCCAGATGGACTTGTGTCTAGCAATAATCCGGCGGGTCACGAGACACAGCAGAGGGGGTCACAAAATTATTTTCAGGAATTAAGATTTTAAAGTGATTTAGAATTGGCATATTTAAACCATAATTATTAGTAAATTGTACAGACTGTGTGTTCTGCTTCTGCCACCTCTGGGGACAGTAGGGGGTGCACTAGAGCAGTGGTTCCCAAACTTCATTCCCAAACTTCATTCCTTGGAGCACCCCGGAAGAAAAGGCGACCACCCCCCCAATATTGTGCGGCTTTTCAGCTTTGGCATTTAATAGCAAAAATGACCCCTCCGTGACTCTTTGTAAATCACTGCCTACTCTTTAAAAAAAAAATACTATTCTGACTAATAAGAATTATAGCCTGCTGCCATTAATAGGCTATTGTCTTTAGATTGGCCTCAGCATTGCATGTGTTTACAATGAAATTATAGTCAAACATTTCGATGCATGTTTGACCTCAAAGCAAATTAGATAAAGCACCCCCCACCCCTCCTTCCCCAGCCCCGCCCTGTGGACCCCAGATTGGGAATCACTGCTCTAGAGTACCCACATGCTGACATTCTCAGGTGAGGGAGGGGGTTGCTCACGTCCTTGTGTTTCAATCCAAAACAGCGTTGTTTCTGTAATGGCTGCAAAATACATAATAAATCAATCAATAAATAAATAGTAATAATAGTTTTGCCCCTGTTGTCACATCTTTGGTAAAACAACGCTGGTTTGTGAAAAACATTGCCGGGGTGAGAAATGAGTCGGCCACTACATTGTTTATATGCAGATATCCTGCTTATGCCATGTTTTCAGTCCATTAGGGTCATTTGAAGTGAAAACACATTTGCTTGTCTGGGTAAAAACATCAGCTGTGAGCTTAACAGCTTGGGTTTAGAGTCGGCTCTAATCAGATGAAAAGCCTGCTCCGTCCAGCTGTTGTTCGGCACGCGCAGGTGTTCAGCGATCGCGCCGCCTCGCTTGCCGCACGCCTTATTGTCTTGCCCGCGCAGCGAGGTGTCTGGCGCGGCTCGCAGACATGTCCCGTCACGAAGGAGGCAGGGATGTGACAGTTGATGCCGTGAATTGTGTTCGTGTGCGTGTGCAGTCGGGGCGTATGCCGGCGGTGTCAGGAGACAGAAGGCTTCCATCAGGCGCACCCATCACTAGCAGAAGCACTACTCTCTCTGCCCCCTCTCCCCAGGTCAGCCCACAAGGATCTGCGTCCACGAGACATGAGGAATTAGGATCCACTTATCTCCGCTTCGCAGCCGCGCAGGCTAATCTTATCTCACTAACTCACGGTGTTTTGGAGAAAGGCCTGTGTATTATTTGCCCACCATTAGGGCTCCCAGGTACATGGCATACTACGGCGTTAAGTCAGGAAAAACAAGGATTAGAGATTGAGAAGTCTTTCTGAAATTGTTCTCAGAGGTGAATGTCTTTGTTTTGGCCTTAAACGTAAACTTAGTTTGACTGGTTCACAAAAAACCAAAAGGATCAAAGCTCAATTCAGCAAGGCTGCATTTTAAACACTCATTCGGCTTTAGGATTAAAAGTAGCACAGAACAAACACTATTATGTGATCTAGACCTGGGACTGCATTGCTCCTTGCATTCCCAGGTCTAGATGTTTGTGGGTGCAGGCTTTATCTGAACTCAATATCCCATCAAACACCGTGTCCTTCAATGCTCCAAGCTCAGAAGCTCCGGCCCCAACATTGGACATGCATTGCCAAGGCTGGGATAGTGTTGTGTGGTGCGGGTAGTGTTGGGACGATTAGTCGACGTAACCGACGTCACCGGTTACTAAATACGGCGATTTGCTAAATGTACAGTCGACTCGGAAAAATCTACCTATAACTATGCTCCGATCTGAGAAAAATAGTGGCGTCAATGGACTATGAGAGGCAGCAATGAGCTGCGAACGCGCTTAGTAATCCCGAGACCAAAAGAAGACAAATGTGTGGCATGGTGTGTTTGTGTACCTACCCTATGATAGCAGGAAATATGCTTAAAGTAATTGAGATTATCAACAAAAGTAGGAGTTATTAGTATAATAATCATAATAATAATAATGAACAAAAAGAAAAGCAGGAAAACGCAGTAGAATAGTATAATAATACATTACAATAAGGTAATTTAAAAGGTAAGGGGTTAGGCATCTTGCTCAAGTAAACTTACAGGTATGTTAGCTCGAGGTTCAAACCAACAACCTTCTGGGTTGGAGTCCAACACCCAGACCATTCTGCCCCAGATGTGCTGCGCCGTTAACTATATTGTTTCAGTAGAGTTTACATGTAATAATGTGTGTGACTTCCATTCAGTGGCAGCGTGGGATATGTTGTTGTGTAAATGAACCATGGTCAGAGCTAGCAAAAACACTTTCAATCACCAGGCTCCCACTCTAGCCGAACACAAAACAAGGCCAGTCATCCATGCTGGTCTGGCCTCCTGACTAAATTTACTGCTGGAAGGGCAAGAGGAAAATGAATAGGAGAGAAACCTGCTAAATCCTGCGCGGGCACCAGGTGTGATGTTGTCTGGCAGCTTGTTTGCATCTCTTTCTCTCTCTCTCTCTGTCTTCATCCATCGCCACGGCTCATAGATAAACCTGCGAGGAGACGCAGCAACATATAACGCAGATTCCCCAACTGGCATCTATATAAAGAACATCAAATTACAGCATGCGAGAGAAAGAAGACAGGCTATTCAGGGAGCGCTGAGATACTATCCAATAGAAA
The DNA here is from genome assembly GCA_025399855.1 of Forbesichthys papilliferus. NCBI lineage: Eukaryota > Metazoa > Chordata > Actinopteri > Percopsiformes > Amblyopsidae > Forbesichthys > Forbesichthys papilliferus. Next base: position 6,793 of record JAODOY010016137.1, on the reverse strand, counting down.
GCACGCCATTTGACCTTCAACTCCTGAATTCAGTTAGGCTTTAGATCATAATTGTGTTGATTCACCACAGTGCAAGCTGTAATAATAAGTACCGGGAAACGCTCCCTCACTGACCGCCGTCATGGCGACTATTCGCATGACAACCAATTTGACGAGGACGCAGTTAATGCCCAGATCAGACTACATGACTTTTTTTGTCTTTCACCGTGGTCATTAGATGGACTTTGTGCAGCGGGGTCAAGAATGTAATGCTTGTGTTCCGAAAAGAAAAACTACAAACGAAATGTACCATGTGGCGTCTGATACCGCGTGGGGAATGGTAACCTATCTTAACCAGCTATAACCTAGTCAACGGGTTGCTTAAATGCCTTCACTGTCTCTCACCAACATTGAACTTTGACTGTAATTGTAGCCCACTCCCTTGAGGAAACGTCAAAACGAACCAGTTGCCACCGCTCAACGAACCTTTCCTCAGTTAATTTGTTCCGTCCATATTACCCCTGACAGCATCCTCCTTCTCTGTGCAACAGAGAGCACTTTGTCACAACACGTCGTGGGAGCTGTCAAACTACGAGAGAAATACAAATAATTCTGACATGCTAGTCTTTTTGTTGTGGCTGTCTGGATGTTGTGAGACGTTGTTGGTCTTTTATTATGTCACGCTACGAGCTAAGTCGTCGTTCGTCGTTCCTGTCGGGCCGCGTTCGAGCCACGACCAAATCGGGTCAAATCGGGCCAAATCGGGCTGAATTCATGTAGTCTCAACCGGGCAACAGTCAGCATTTTATTGTCATTCAGATCTAAGGGACACGCACAAGCTCCGGCCTCCAGAGTCAACGCACAATGACACGTGCGCGGTCTTCCGGCATTTTGATTGTGTGCGCGCTGTGTCTGAAAGTTGTTCTGGGAGCCACTAAGAGCTTGTCAATAAAATAAAATAAAATTATGATCCCATTTCACAGGGGCAGGAGCTTGCTGTGCATTCATTTGCTTCCTCATTTGAATTCTAGACAGATGCGTTTTCCTTGCATGGGTGGAGAGGTTGGCAGTTCCTTGAAGCTGTCACCTCATGAAATGTTCTTAAAGCAATAGATTGTTAAACACATGAATGTGTAACTCCTCTACCATATACATTTGTTTTTCCCCTTCTCCACTCACTTCCATTTGTTTTGCTAAAGGAGTGACTGAAATATGAAGTTGGTCGAACCAGAGAGGAAAGCATTGCTGTATGTGGTCAGTTGTTATAGGGCCAAACACTATAATATACTATTATTATTATATATTTAATGATCTTATGCTGAGGCTACATCAAGTGGTTAAGATATCCTTTTTTACCCCTTTTAAATCACTGTAATGGTGCACGTGGTCTAATTCATGTCTTTGTCTATTTTCCTTTACAGAAAACGCCTTGTAATGTTTCACATTAAGCTCTTCAGGCCACGGTACACGTCTTTTCATTCAGTGCTCTTATTTTGCGGACTAATAGAGGCCAAGATCGGTAGCCTTATCTGCTCTCCTCCATAATGGAGTGGCAACATTGCACAATGTCAGTAGCAGGCTATCAATGCCAGGCTACACGCGGTCTAGTTGCCTGTCTGTTATGTCTTTGGGTTTTTGCCTGCTTAACATGAGCACCACTGTAATCCACAATACGTACACCATTTTTGTTCAGCCGCTGTTTCAGATTTGCATAAACTCAGCATTAATGCTTGTCCAGAATTGTAGGCCTATTTGTTGCATGCATTAATGCTATAGGGATGTAGTAATTGTAAGTGCAAAAAGCAGACAGAGGCCCTGTCCCGGCCTTTTAGCACACGGCACGCTTTCTTTCACGTATCGGCGTATTCTAGAAGCTTTGATTACATGCTAGAGTGAAGTCGATCTGCAGGCTCTCTATGTTGTGAGACAATTAACATTTTTAACCAACGTCGCATCGCCTCAGTGCTAATCAGTCCCTCTCATTCCCCTCTCATCTCTCATTAGTCTCTCATTCAGAGAGAGAGACGTGCATTGAGGTGGTGGAAAGCGCAATACGCATACTGAATAACATGGCTGCAATAATGAACTGCCTCTCCAGTTAGGCCTAGTATTTGCATAAGGCTGCTGTAGGCACGCTGTGGCAACAGGAGCTAGCAAAACATATTATTTTGTAATAATTAGGAGGACTGTTTTTATTTTTGTATTTCAATTTTGTATTACTAAATGTGTTTTTAAAAGTGTAGACCAATGTGAGATGGGGGAAGAAAAGGCTAAGCTATTTTATTCTGCACGCAACAGGCTCCTGTGCTACTAAGGTGACAACAATAGCAGTTGTAGCTATACAACCAGGGGGCAGTATAGAGCCCAACTGTTTACTGTTTTCGATCACAAGGTCGTACCTATTGCCAACCTATTTCTACTGTTTGAGGCCCGGGGGGGAGGAGGGGGGTGCAATGTTTTGTTTGTGGATAAATCACCACAGGAGTCAGGACATAAGTGTTTTGACTAAAGAATGAACAGATTTTGTCCATTGTGCGCATATTTGTTGTTCTGTTCAACCCTGGCGTAGGGTAACACACTAGGCAGTGAACATGTCTGCCGTGCCAGTGCCTGTAAGAAATGCACGCGCCTCATTTCACGATAGTAAAGTGACCGTAATGCCTTTTGACCACAATGCCTCAGCCTGTTTCACCAGACTGCAGGCGTGACGGTGAGCTGTGTGCCGCCACCGCAGCAGCAGCAGCATCAGCTGACAAGGGTACGAGGTGATGTCGTCATTGCTGCTGGCACGCTGTATGCGCGGCGGCGGCGGCGGCGATCAAACACTCTGCCGTCCTGTGTTGTTTAGAAACGGGCGCCGGCGGTGACGGTGGAGGGAGAGCATATTCAATATCACAATCCTCGTCGTTCTGCTTTAGCTGCACTCTGTGTGCTGTGTCTGCATACGTAGTGCCTGTCTGTCTGCCTGTCTGTCTGCCTGCCTGTCTGTCTGTCTGCATACGTAGTGCCTGTCTGTCTGCCTGCCTGTCTGTCTGCATACGTAGTGCCTGTCTGTCTGACTGTCTGGCTGTGTCTGCATACGTAGTGCCTGTCTGTCTGCCTGTCTGTCTGCATACGTAGTGCCTGCCTGTCTGTCTGCATACGTGTAGTGTCTGTCTGCCTGCCTGTCTGCATAAGTGTGGTGTCTGTCTGCCTGTCTGTCTGCATAAGTGTAGTGTCTGTCTGTCTGTCTGCCTGTCTGTCTGCATAAGTGTAGTGTCTGTCTGTCTGCCTGCCTGTCTGTCTGCATACGTAGTGCGTGTCTGTTTGCCTGTCTGTCTGCATACGTACTGCCTGTCTGTCTGCCTGTCTGTCTGCCTGTCTGTCTGCATATGTAGTGCCTGTCTGTCTGTCTGTCTGTCTGCCATCTGTATGTCTGTCTGTCTGTCTGCATCCGTAGTGCCTGGCTGCCTGTCTGTCTGGCTGCCTGCTTGTCTGTCTGTCTGTCTGTCTGTCTGTGCGTCTGCATAGTGCCTGCCTGTCTATCTATGTGTGTCTGTATAGTGTCAGTCTGTCTGTCTGGCACCTATGTCCCCATACACGAAATCATATTTCAAGTTTTGTGCTTACTGTAGAATTACAATTTGGTCATTTATCTGACGCTTTTATCCACAGCGGCCTACTGTAAAGTGTACTGTTGTTGTTAAAATACATACATTAAAGGGGTTCCATAAAACTTTCTGCCACTAGATGGCACTCTAAGCGCACCAGTATCTCAAACCCAGAACAAATGCTTCCACACACACACACACACACACACACCTGGCCACCATTATTACTCCACTATATCTTTACATAGATGATAGTTGTTTGCTGCTGTATTAATGTTTAAGTATCACAAGGAGCCTGTAGTAGAAGGTTAAACAGTACATCTTGCTCAAGCATGCTAACGGGTGTAGGCCAACTATGAGGCTCTGAAGCCAAACCCAGACCAGACCGTTAAACCCTGCTCTGAAATGAAAGCAAACGCTCTGTGAGTCGAGGCTGTGTTGAATAATTGAGTAACAAATTAGCGCTGGGGTGATTGTACACCAAACACGAGAGCAACGAGAAACTGCAATGTTTCTATGTTGCGTAGAATGCATATGCAGCCACACACACACTCCTCATCTCAATCAGTTGGTTCTAAACAACAGCAACGTGTGTGATTTAGTGTGTGTGCACGGCCTTTACACCATTCAGGCAACTGTGCCCATCCCGAGTTTGAGTTACAGCTTATGTTGCTGTTCAGGATAGGAGGAGCTTTCCCTAACCCGCCCCTGCACCCCCGATCCCCGACTGAAGCTGCGTTTGCTTTGCCTTCCCGGAGGACGGGGTCTAAATTACCTTCTACCTTCTGAAGTTATCGCTGTGGCATCGCCTTTTCAAACCCCCCGCAGTCTCACGACAAAACTGCAAGGCTGCCACTTCCATGTCCCTGTTCTGTTTGCGAGGGGCGTTATATATTGTTATTGAAACAAAACAAAGGTACACAATGTAATGTAGGGAGCCCCCAAAGGTACTGAGGCATACACACTTCAACTTGTTTCTTTCAGAACAACGCTTACCAAACACAACACTTGTTGAAATATTTGTTTGTCGCACTCAGGGCCTGAAATGTCCTGTAAGGCCAAACACTACACGTTTTTTATATACGATCTCGTCCACAAACCGTACCGTGCCTTTTCAAATACAGTGATGCCTCTCTCCTATATTGGCACTAGGGATGGTGAGGATCGAGGCGTGGGGCAACTCGGGGTCATGAGCAGGGTTGCCCCGTGTAACGTGGCCAGCTGGAAACGCTGTGTGATAAACGTTATGTAATCCTCACTCTCCGACACCTCAATGGACGCTCTGGCGATCTAGGCAACGAGCGCGTGGCTTCTAGGGGGGAGTCGCTCAGACCCCAAGTCCTGTCTCAGCAAGCAAGGCACCCCAAACAGATGCTATTTTGATCGAGCCATCTTTCTACCGCTTTAAGTTTAATGGGACGGTAGTTAGCTTGGTTGGGCAATATTAGCATTTAATAGGCTGCTGCGTAGTTAAGTCAGTCTGTGTTTATATTTAATGGGTCTAGCTGCTGTTGGTCTGAGTTGCTGTTCTAAGCTAGTCAGTCTGTTTCAGTGTCAAGTGGGCAAGTGTGCGGATGGTATTTAACAGCCCCAGTGTTAAATTGTCCAGCTTGTGTGTTTAATGGACCAGTGTTTTCGCTTGGATGTTGTCGAGTATTGACCATCTAATGGGCTTTAATGAGCTGCTTTTTAGGCCCTATATGACTTCATACTTTGGCAGGTGGGTATGTAACGAACGTTGAAATTTAACTTTCACTGGATAGAGTTCACACGGAATGCACTTAAAGGGACACATTCTAGCACCCACACATAATCATCTTCCCAGCTTGTTTTTGAACAAGTGAATGTGGGTGGGACTCGCAATATAATTTAGATGTCGCTGCACTGCAAAAAAGGTCAGCTGTTGTCTGCAAGAGCTTTAATAATGTGGATAATGTTCCAGGCTTCATTAAGAATATATGGATATATTTAGGTGAGAAACACAATGCATAAGTGGAGTTAATATCCAACTCCCTCTGAAATCATAAAAACACGATCATTGTGGTAATTAAACAATGGTCCCTTATGCTCCATAGTATGGTTGCTTTGCATGCGAGAGTACACTGGGTAAAAATGTGTGACCATCACAGTAAAACTGAATAATTTCACGAGACATCTGCCTGAAACGCATTCACCCAGCAACTCAATCAGCTTTCGTGTGAACTAAATGAAAAAAAAAATAAAAACAAAGAAGACATTACGTCTAAATGTGTCAAAACATTTACTTGACCTAAACGTTAGGTTCTAATTCTGAACATTTTGACAGGCAAATGTAGGCTTTAGAATAGGACAAGACAACTAGAGATGCACCGTTTGTGAAATTATGTTTAAAATAACAATTTGACCGACAGCCACACGTTGCCCTCATACAGTGTGCCAGTGTCATGTCCAGCCAGCGCATGGCATGGGTGGTGCAGTATAATAGTATTGGCAACTGCCGTAATGTCTAGATGTGAATGTACTGAATCCCACCTCTCCATCTAATTTTACTTGGCCCCACTTAGTTAGAATTGTTGTTCTGAATCTGAACTGCTCTCAACTGTCAAAGATAATGTGCTATCCATACGCCTGGAAAATGAACTTCTCGCTTTGTTTTTGTGTTATGGGTTTGTTTGTGCCTTATTCTTTGCTGCCCACTGGGTTTGCACACAGAGATAACTTACTCTCAAGTGGGTGTTGAGAAACACAGCTCTAGATGCAAAGCCTGGAAGACTGAATAGCAATTAGACACAGTAACGAACCTGGCCCGTCTCAAGTTACTCTGCCGTTATTTCTGATATTCACCTTGATCCTTATAGCTGTGTGTAATGAAGAGAATCTTACCAATGAAACCCATACAAGCACTGTACAATCACCAAACATAATATTTCTTTCTGTGCTTCAGTGTGTGCCTTTTTATATGGATGAGTGTGAGCACTTTATTGCCAGGACACAATATGCCTGTGGTAAAGGACCAGGGTTGATTTTTCGGTCATGAACTGCCCAGCAGCCTGCTTGCTAAACTGTTGAATGGCTTTGCTGAGCCAGGCTGTCCCTACTTATCAAGTGTGAGAAGCAGCGTGATGGGGTGAGCTCAGCAGAGAGATGAGTTTATTTGACATTCATCGATCAAGCAGACCAAGATAAGGATTAGATGCTGAGGGGGGGGGGGGGGGGGGGGGGGGGGGGGGGGGGGGGGGGGGGGG
>JAODOY010016118.1:0-17000 GCA_025399855.1 Forbesichthys papilliferus | reverse complement strand
ACATTTACTACATACAATATATAATAAACCAGGACATTTACAACATAGCCATATCTACGATACCAGGACATTTACTAAATACAATATATAATAAACCAGGACATTTACAACATAGCCATATCTACGATACCAGGACATTTACTACATACAATATATAATAAACCAGGACATTTACAACATAGCCATATCTACGATACCAGGACATTTACTAAATACAATATATAATAAACCAGGACATTTACAACATAGCCATATCTACGATACCAGGACATTTACAACATAGCCATATCTACGATACCAGGACATTTACTAAATACAATATCTAATGTAGCAATAAATAATTGCTAGATGTATAAGTACCAACCAAGTGGCAAACGTCTACGAACTTAGCAAGGACATCTATCCATCTTGGCAAACAATGCAGACTTGGCTTGTCAGTGCAGGGTGCTATCGCGGCACACACATGCACTGTCCCAGGGCCCTATAGGTTACAGGGGAGCAGGTTTAATCAATTCCACATGACATCTGAACATCACTGTGAATAGCGCTTACAGTGCAGTGGCCTTAAATCAATCGCCTGGCCTTAAACCAATCACCTGACCTTAAACCAATCACATGACCTTAAACCAATTACCTGACCTTAAACCAATTACATGACCTTAAAAGCCTGTAGCTGTGGTGGGATGGAATGGAGCCATAGCTGTTAAGAGTCACAAAGCCAGGTAAATTAACACATCCAGAAGTGTTTCCAACTTTTAGGGTGACTTGGCATGAGAGAGATTGACAAAGATGGACCACCATATTTCTTTTGGCATGATGTATTGAAGTCAATGTACAAAATAAAAATAAAAAAAATATACTGTATATGTTAGTTTGACACAGGGCGCGGACAGCTGGGTCCACCGAAATGTATGAAGCCTAGTCTTAGACTAAGAATCTCTTTTCAATAAAAATCTAAATTTTGAATTTGTTTGTTTTTGCACAAATTTTCTTGATCTGTTTTGTTCAAAAATACACAAACTAGGACTTGATTCGTGTGGCCCATTAGAGGTGCGTGCATGTGTTTTCGCTGCATTGTTGACTTATTTATAGAACGTGCAGGCATTACATATTGCCAGTGTTCATAATGGGATGATTCACATAATTCCGCAGTGCTGGAGGAAAAAGACCATGCTTTGGTAAGGAACCAGGTTCTTAATACATAAAGGAAATGAGGATACAGGCCATTCTGGATTCATGCTTACAGGTTAACGTCAGGTGTCAGCCCTCCACAGAAACCCTTTTGAGTTTCATGCTGAATATTTCAAGTGACATTTGAATTTGACCATGTCCTATGAGATGTCCTAATGAGTTGAGTATAGATGCACGTAAGCCAGCGATTGGTTTGTACTATACTAACACTATGCAGGTGACCGGAGATATACTGTATGTAATATGAAACATACAGTACAGTGTGTTTCAGTAGCCTGATTAAAGCTCTGCCCTGACAATTTGCTGGGCTTCATACATCAGTGTGAACTCTCAATTGAAAGGTTGTCAGTCAATTCATTAGCAAGAAATTGGACCGCCTTCATGTAATCGGAACAAGATACAAAGTGTACAGTCTTCAGTCTGGTCTGAGGAATATTGACTCTTGTAGAGTCAGCCAGGGCGTACGCATGACCTCCGACGTATAGCAGTTAGGGACCGCTATGTAACATGTAAAGTAATTGCAGAAACACAGGAGGGGAAAAAAACAGGAAGCTGCATTGCTGGAATCCTCTGCACATATCTATTCAAGGCTCGCAGACTCAGACACGCACACACACACACGCACACACACACGCACACACAAACACACGAACACACACACAGACACGCACACACACACGCACAGACACGCACACACACATACACGCACAGACACGCACAGACACGCACACACGCACACACACGCACAGACACGCACACAGACACGCACACACACACACACACACACACACGGACACACAAACAGGCTCCTGGACCAACGCGGCTGAAAACAAACAGACCGCAGTCAGACTGCAACCTCTCCTTGACATCATCATCTCTCATCTCTTCAGACACTCTTCACGGTGTTCAAAACATCAGAGACACATCTCCAGTCTACATTTGCTGGGCCTTAAGTATTAAACCCTACATTCTGAAGCCACCAGTAGAACAACCCAACACAGCCAGAAGGAAATAATAATCTCTTTAGTAAATTACAATACTGTACATCATATTTAATCTATATTACTTTGGCAGCGTGCATTACTATGACTTTAATTTTCCATTATTATTAAAATGACATTGGCAATATAGTAAATTCATCTTATCATGATGTCAACTGTGATTTGACTTGCTTGAGGTATTATTGCTAGGGCTTTGGTGCTAACGCTGTTAGCATATACATAGTGGCATCTGCTAACAGGTTCTAATGTGATGAGAATTATTCACTGTAACCGTAGTTTTATGAAGTCCATTTGTCTGGTGCTGCCAGAAGTGCTTTTCTAATTTCACTGCTCCCTGACTGTACTGACACGGTTCACGACCTTATTTAGACTTTACATACGCTGTCTTCTTCTTCTTCTACTACGTCTTCATTGTTTTCATACTGTAAATTGCATTAAAACCTCTTAAATCTTATCTCCCTGGATACGTTTGTTTTTCTCATAAAAACGTGCACATAGATTAATTGGTGTCAGGTGAAGCCTCTATGTCTCACATATGTCATACATATTTCGGTATTACATGTAGGAAACACTTGTGAGATTTATTTTGAGGTTAATAACCTTTAATTAAAATTAAGGTCATGTCACAGCATTTCAATCGGGTTATGGTCAGGACTCTGACTGGGCCACTCCAGAAGGCGTTAAAATTAAAGTTAACCTGAAACAATGAAAAATATACGTTTTTATTTTAATTTCGCCTGACATTGATATGGCTGAAAATGTAATTAGAATAATGCATCTAAATCCCAATTACACTATATAATCACATTACAACATCTGTTGAGTATTGGCTTGGTTTCCAGTTAAGTAAATAAATAATACTATTTATGAGTTTTAGTACAGGAACAGTCAAACAATTAGAAATGTAGTAAATTGTTATGAATGCAAATAGATAGATACTTTTCTTTTTTAGCTCTATATGTGAATAAATATATTAAAAATATCTCAAAATGCATTCAAAGTCTCTTCTGTTGTTTATTATAGATGTCCTTTTTTTTGAGTAGCCACTGAACTTTCTAACCACGCTCTACGGGCGTGGTTTTCCAATCAAGGCCCATCCGCGTGAGACATAAGACCTCGTGAAGAAGTCTGGAAGGTGTAGTTTTTCATTTGGTTTGCATATATATCAAATGACATGGGAACCAAATATTACCAGGCCTCCAAAACAGACTTCAACATGGATGCCAGCAGAATTATCGAACAGAGAAAGTCAAAATGGAGTCTTAGCTCGTACCAGACAGGTTCAAAATACTTTGCTGTTGTGAATTTACTCAATCAACAGAATATAAATGAGTAAGATAAAGTTTGCTATTCATCATTTTAAATAGATACATTAAAAAACAATGTATTTTGTGAACTATCTCGGGAAGAGAAACCGGTAATGTTATCAGAGAGAGCTTTCAAATGCTGGGTCGCATCGAGACCTTGCTAGGATTACGTTCAAAATATCCGTGCGTGTGTGATATTAGCACACGCAAATGGTTATATGCCAAAACAGGATTGGCTGGTTTATTAAATATATCTTAATTTGGACAATGATAGATTATATGGTTAGTTCAGACATTTTGTGTTTCAATGATGTATGTGTGAGATATGTAAAAAACAAAATAAGACTCCATCTAGAGATGAGGGGTGGAGGGTTGACACCGGGGCGGGGAAGCTTGGGATGTAGAGGTTCGTGTTTTTATTTTTTTGGTTGGTGGGTATCCTCACAGTTCTACTAGTAGGTTATAGTGTCTCTCCACGGTCCTCTGCAGCGGCACTTCACACATAGAAATGCATTGTGAAGCAAAACGTAGTATTGCGGGGATGTTGATGTGAGCGGTGTTCCCCTCTTTCTTTATGTTACTGTTTACGGAGTCAGGGCTGTGTGGAAGTACCAGATTATTTTTTCAATACGTACAAAGAACGGTAAAGTAACGAAATGCGAGAAGATATTTGTTAAATTTGACAGTGTATTAGCTTGCATTTAGCTTGTAATAGCTGACTAACTTTAAGTAGAACACCTTGATTAGTAATGTAATATATAGGATGAAATGGTTTTAAAAATCTGAATTTTGAAACGATGTTGATGTGATGATTATTTTGTCCTCATTCATAATATTAGTATTTGAACAACCCATACAATGTAATAGCTTGCTATATGGCATTCGATCCTATAGTTTTTTTATTACATTTTTTTATTTTCTCTTTTTGAACACGTTTTTTTAGACCAATGCTTCCTTGAAGCCCAAACTTGATATCAGGATAGCCTAAAGTTTTGGGTGGTCAACTCCCAGCCTTAAAAGCCATGGGTTTGATCTCAGACATTCCCATCCCACCTGTAAAAACCCTTGAGCAAGAGATGTCTAACAGCCAGTTAAGTACTGGAGAAGCAGGCTCCAGTACTTAACTGTAATACTCAGTGTGAGTCATTCTGGATAAAAACGTCTGCTTAATTACCTAATTGTAATTGCATGTAATTAACAGCAACAAGCGCTCTCATTAACCCTTGATTTGTTTCGAGGGTCTTGTGGCAACGCAAGAAACATTTATATTGACAACTATAAGCCACAGAGGGGCTTATAGACGTTTAGAATCGGCTTGTGAACTGTCACAAGCAGTTCTGTTGCCAATTTGTCTCCAGCAAATATAGCGGTTTATACACCAAAGACATATATCATTTGGTGGCGCTTCCCAGAGACACTTTAGAAATAAATAGAGACATTTTGATGGCTTCAGGAACAAAACAATTGATGTTTCATTGATATATTAATCGGCCTATTTACATCAAAACTATTTTAGTTTTGTTTTCATAACTGATGATATACCATTGTAACCTGACATGGACAAAAGACCATCGACACTGTTTGAAAATGGCAGGCCCTTTAAAAAAAAACTTGGCATTTGATAGATGAACAACCTGCGTCTGTTGTTTTCGCACACCTGAACTACCCCCGTAGCAACAGTAGCTATCGGTACGACGCTGGTTGGCCAGATCAATTGTTACTCAGATTGCTTTCTTGGGGCAAACTAGACTGAAGCAGCATAGTGGCCCAGTGGATATAGCACTGTGGCCTCACAGCAAGAGAGTGCCGGGTTTGAACCCTGCTCGTCCCGGCCTCTCTGTGTGGAGTTTGCATGTTGTCTGTGTGTCTGCGTGGGTTTCCCCCACTATCCAAGGTCAAGTTCACGCTCCAGTCAGTGCCATGTGACTAGTGACACTGGCTTTAATCTGGATTCTGCACAATGGCTGGGTTAAATGCAGCGGACTTATTTCACAATTTGTATGTGACTATAAAAGCACCTTTGAGATCAAGGTGGTCTCGCAAGGCTAATAAAAATGTATGTGTCTATTTTATTTACCTCTGCAGTACCTTTTAGTGCCCCTAGGACACTGATACAGGGTGTGTGATACAGTTCAATTTATCTGAGACTAAGATACCGTCTTCAGGCTACAGAGCAGACATGAGGCGCTTTACAATAGTTGAATGTGGTCTTTGGGGCTGAAAGAGAGAACTGCACCTCATTCTTTTCATACCCCTCCGCAAACAGTGTGCCATGTGTCGCCAAGACAACAGCTTCTTCCCCGTGAAATGTAAGAATAACGTGATGCACTTCTGGAGGTGTTGCTGGTTGTCTGTGCCGCACATTGCTTTGTGGTTATTATGTGTAAATCAAGCACAAAACACCCTGTCAGCTGACAATAAAGCTGATGTCACCCAGATGAAAAGTGGCTGGCTCTTTGCCAAAGCATTGTTGCAGAAAGAGATGCCAAGGCAACACTTCCAGACATGGTTGCCACTATTGTGTAAATCAAAGTGCCCGTGGACAATGAACATAAAAAACTTCTACCAATACTGTAGCTTTGCAGAAATAAATGGTGGGAGGTTGTGAAGCTGAATGCACCATTGTGTGGCATATTTACAGGAAGACCAGATACACTCTGAAACTTTATATCACCACACTGTACATTTCAGTGCAGTGTGGTTTTCTTTTGTCTTGTGCTTTTTCTAAGCAATGAAGTCATTAATTAGGGACATTATTTAGGTCAAAGCATTGTCACAAGCAACACAGCACTCGTAGCCTGGTGTAACACAGAACACAGAATGCACTCGGTGGATAGTGTCTGGACACACTCCTTTGGGATGTTGTCCGGTTGTTGCCCCCTACTGGGCGTAGACCTCTGATTCATTTGGAAACTACTGAACATCCTTTAAGCACTCGGCCTTGCTACTAACTGTTTTGATCGCCTCATCTAGCTCGACCACCATTCAGAAACACACGCTTGACTTCACGTCATCACACCCTGATTTGTCTGCCAGCAGGGTGGCTGTGTGCAAAAGATGAAGCATACAGGGTTTCCAGACTATAATCTTAGAGAAAATTGATCTTAGAGTAAAAGAGCCAAGCTTCAGAGGATGAAAAAATGTGATATTAGCTTTTCCTCTCTCTCCGAAGTTCCCATGAAAGTATATTTAAACTTGTTGCATATTAGAAGGCAAAAATACGTACTTTCTAAACTACATTATTTTCTCACTAACAAATTATAAAGGATGCGTTTTATACATCCTGCTCTTGACCCTCCCAACAAAATGAAGCTACGGCTCCATGGTGTCTGTTGTAGAGAATATGGCTGTAATAGGATATATTGATGAGACATTTCTTTTATGTTACATTGAATTAGATGATACGTGCTATTTGCCTTCAGTTACATCGATCTTTTCCCTGGAGAATATATTCACGTCCAGGTTTGCTGTGCCTGTTCTGATGCACATTACCACAACCAGTCATGATGGTTACTACGACTACCGAATCAGATGTGCTGTTAAAACATTAGGAGAGGATTCATCAAATCACTTAGCGCTAACACACACTAACTAACTAACTAACTAACTAGTGTAACGGTGGCCAGCAGGTAGCTGTGCAGTGAAGTTAATCCTCACTCTCCGACACCTCATAGGACGCTCTGGCGATGCAACCCGTGGGTTTTAGTCTGCCTTGGAGAGCGGCTGCTCTCTGCGTGGGAGATCAGGGTTCAAATCCCTGAGAAGTACAGACGATATCTGTCACACTATCACTAATAGAACTAATTCACCTTAATTTGGTAATGCAGATGGTAGAACAGAAACAAATACTGTTAATACATCCATAGCAAGTCAGTATGGCACACACCTAGGGTGACTTCAACGACTATGAGGTGAACATTCACCCAGGAGAACAGAGGGCTAGTATACTGCTGTAGTGCAAAGGGGATTTAGGACTGCATGACTCAATTGAGCTTCGGGCGGTGGAGGCTTTGTGCACTAGATACACAAAAGAAATGAACAAAAAAAATAAATATTTTGCCCACGTCTCATATATGCTGAATCTCTATCATCTTTTGCAAATGGATTCAGCTCAGGAAGTGATTGTAGAAATCTATTTTATGTTTATGATGACCAGGCAAATATATAGTATGTAAAGTGCAGTATATACACTTCAGCAATCCTTGATATGCTTTAATGTTCACAGTCAAACATGTGAATCATCATGTTAATCACAGCATGTCAATCACTATGCTAATACATATTTCAATATGCACATTAATGGTTTCTAATATGCAGAATCCTTCAGTGATGATATACTTATTCATGATGTGTTTAAAGCTGCATTCTTCAATAACACTGTTTGTATTTACAGGATGTTTTACCGTGATGTGATCTTATTTTACTGGATCCGAGCTGCAACATTTAATAAACAACTTGAATTATATGTGGCAAGTGTCAGTGAAAATGTATCTATAATTATCTTGTGTGATTTACCTGTAAAAGGTCTTGTGTCACTTCTGGATGAAATTGGAAAAATGTCAAAACGTTCCATTGATTGCAATCTGACAGCAGCAAAGCAATCAATCAAACTAAAAACAGTGTCTGATTCATGAAGGGATATGTGTCTAGTTTAATTGATTACTTATGTCACCTTTATAAGATAAGAGCGGATCTGAATCATCAGTATGGCTTATGAGCAATGTATCCTGGACTTTCAGCATTATTAATAAGTGCAGGCAGAACGGAAATGAACAAACATTAACAACAGTTATTGAATTAATCACAAACATTTGTGGATGCAATATTAGATGTCTTTTTTATTCCTAAAATGTAAAATGCAATCTTAAAAGGAGTTGAAACACACACAAGCAGAATGTATAAGTGTTTTCATTCCCAAATGCTTTATAGAACAACTGTCGCATGTAATAATAGCGTGAATGTGTATGTCTATGCATTCAAACTCATTCTGATCCATGGACACTGGCTGTTGCACATGCTTCAGAAATGTATGCAAACAAACAAGTTCCTAACAATGACGTGCTGTGCAAAGGCTGGTGGAGAGCCCACAAGCAATTGCTGCCTACAGATGGATATTTCCATCTCATCACATTCCATGTCATCAGTTGCTTTAGAAGGAGCTAGTTGTGTCTTCTCTCTTCTGCAGAACAGCATCAGGATGCTCACCCATGAACGACGCGATGTTAAAGGAACTATATGTATGACCTCGTCTGCCACTAGATGTTGCACTATGGAGCGCGAGCATCTCAAAACAAAGCTTTGTGTGCCACGCGCACGCACACACGTGCACGTGCATGCACACACATGCAGGGATCATGATGTCATTCTTTGCTCAGGATGCCATTACGCCACTTTATCTTTACATATGAAATAGTTGTTTGCTGCTTCGTGTTTAAAATAATGTATGCATGTCCAATATGTATGTGCATGGTTGAAGCGGTTCAAACAACTCAAGCTAGTTACAGTATTTACAGATACAATTCAACAAACAATGGCAATGACAAATCATTCATCAATCTATCTAAATTGACAGATGAAAGGGTTGGTTTCATGAGGTCAAGTCCAACTCCACATTGACAAGTAAATAGTATGAACATGTGGTCTATTGATTTATAAAGTTCATATAAAAACAAGCTATGCTGACCAAAGTGTTGTACACCATGATACAAAAACGAATTTTAAATCAATAAAACAAAAATAACCCAACAGCCAAGCAGGTTTCCCAGATTGTGCAATAAAACATTAAATACACATGTAGACATGCAGTAACTAAGATTGGTACTGCAATACAAGTAAAAGCAAACAACTTGTGGAAGAGAGTAGAAACTGTATCAGGTCCCTTTGTAACGTGACTCGAAATACCTCCAGATTAATGTATCAATTTGAATTAAATGCTTAATGGGATGATTAAGTACGTAATATTTTGGTAATATATTTAGGTAACCTTGACATGAAACAAATGCTGCAGTGAGAGCGATTCATTTACAGATGCAATATCATTTTACACACCTTCAGTTCTGGCTCAAATCAATTTAACACCCAGGTTGTAGCATTTAATTTTTGCTCTGCAATAGGCAGGTCAGATCTCACTTTGGTTTATATTTAACTATCACAATGCATTCCTAATGACTGCTCGGTTATTCTATCAATACATCCTATGTGTGAACAAAGGCATATCATTACAAACATATTACTCAAAGGATTTGATGTTGGGAGGCAAAAGAAAGACATTGTCAGATTTTTTTCAAAAAGAAAGTCTGGTTTTATTAAACATATATTCATAGTATACTTGTACAATTATAGCCATACAAAATCTGTCCTTTAAATAACCACAATATCAACATAGTACAAAAAAAGGTCTCCGAGCCTTAGAGGTTATTTATTTATAACTTGTTGTCAAGGACACTTTAATTGGAAAGAAAACAAGTTTTTATACTATACTCTGTCATTCTCTTTGTGATTGTTTATGAACAGTAGTTGATAAAAACAAATTCTGCATATGAGATGATGAGATGTTACTGTTGGCAGACAGCTTATTCACAATATTTTGTTTGCATTCATTTGACTGCTAACCTTTTATTGGCACCATGATTAAAATAAGGCAACGTGGCCGGTGCTTCCGTATTTTGTTCCAGGTTCTTATTGCAAACTTGGAAGACATATCCAAGCGTGCACATCTTACAGTATATTTTTATAATAGATATTAGGCTTGCTCTACTTGCTTACTATTCGACTGGATCATTTCTGCGTTGTAACCGACTATCAAGAGAAATTCTCCTTTGCAAATAAGATCTCAGCCAACATTTGTTTGAAGATTAAGTATATGTATATATTCTCACCAACTTTTCTCTGAGAAGGAAAACAAATCCATACAGCATCCATTTCAGTGCTGCCCATCTATTAATAATAACATTAATTACAGGGCTTATTTGAAACGTCAACAAATATAATGTACACAGAAGAAAAAAAAGTTAAGGACAAACTAACACAATCACAGAAATTGAAATTGGGTGTGTGCAAAAACAAGGGAATTATAACAGGTAACAAAAGAAGATTCTGCCAATGTTTCAGTGGTAGCTGTTTAAACAAGCCTCTGAACCTCGAGGGTCGAGCGCCGGAGGACTGACTGGAGCTCCTAGACTACGGTTGTATGGGCTATTTTCATCCTTGCCAAAGAACAATCTAGCCCATAGTCCCAAGAAGAAAAAGGCAAACAGAAAAGCAATCTAAGCCAAACATTACGGCCAAATTTGTTTTCACAAGCTTCAGGTTTGACCACCTTCAACAACACGGCTCCTAATGTAAAAATCCTCCACGTCTCAAAAAGTATTTCAGCATTGCGGCCCAAACTTTTTTCACTTAGAAGATGCCGATTATTGGAACATTTATTCCCCCACCCCCCTTGGAATGAGAAGATCACCATTGATATCACTGGCCTAATTGGTTGTGTGCTGTGATGCCTTCTAAATGCTTTCCTGGCTTCATCCATGGGTGTCCTGCCACCAATGGCTTTGTTCATCTTGGTGTCTTGCGTATCACCTCTGTGTCTACGGATGGGCATTGGGGAGGGGGGGGGTGGCTTTTCCTCAGAGACCACCTGTTACCTGCTGTATCAGCTGGCACACCTGCACAGGTATGTCCAGTTACAGATCTCTCTTCCAAGTTTCCAGCCATGAGACGGGCCTATATCAGAATCTAAAAGAACCCGTCCTACTGAATATCTACACACGCACACACACACACACACACACACTGGTGCGAGTGTGCGTCTACAACTCAGAATCAGCACTATGTCCGCTTCCCGCCCTGGCGTCGAGCTAGCCGGATGAAAACAGAAGACAGGTGTGCGATGGCTGGGCGGGAGAGGGGGCAGGGCGAGGAGGGAAAGGGGGCGTGGCCTGAGGCGCTGCCCGTCATATGTAGTACTCCTTCATGGCGTCCCTGACGGAGTTGTGGAGGTGCAGCTGGGCGCGGTACTCCGTGTCCAGGCTGTGGGGCCGCTCCTTCTCCTCCTCCCCGCCCCCCCCGGTCCTCCTGCGGGCCTGCCGCTGCTGGTACAGGAAGCGGCTGACCGCCGCCGCCACGCACAGCCCCACGAAGACCACGGCTGTGACCGCACCTGCAGCGGAGCCAGCAGACATGTTAGTGGAGCGCAGAGCCACCGATGCAGCCCCTGTTGCTACTGTTACATCTGTATCTGTCTTAACTGTCTCCTCACTCACTCTGCAGACATGTTAGTGGAGCGCAGAGCCACCGATGCAGCCCCTGTTGCTACTGTTACATCTGTATCTGTCTTAACTGTCTCCTCACTCACTCTGCAGACATGTTAGTGGAGCGCAGAGCCACCGATGCAGCCCCTGTTGGTTTGTCCATCTGTTTTATGGACGGTATTCACTCTATACTGTATCCATACAAAAGTCTTACTATCTTCCTTCACTCTCCAGCAAAGCAGACATGTCAGTAGAGCACAGAGCCACCGATGCAGGACCTGCTGGTTTGTGCGTATGTTCTATGGACTGTATCTTCTTTCTACATGTATGGTACTGCAGACAATAGTCGTACTGGGGACTCCTCCTCGGCAGACCAGCAAAGCTAATTTGAATATGCATTCAGTTCAAATAACAATGAATTAATGGCTGCTAGCAAATGAACAAAAAGACTTTCTGCACTGAAATTGTATTTGCGAAAGCTATTGGGTCTTGTCCCCCCACCCCCACCCCTCAAAGCATCTATCCATTATCTCCACAGAGTACAATCATATCTGACTGAAAGTCAATTTACAAGACCTTGTTTCTTTACAGTGCAAATAACTTCTCTCCTGCGTAATTACTAAGGAAGTCGCTCTCCGGCGGTGGCAAAGCCCAAACTGTGGTGCGTTATCCCGTCTTGACAGACTCACATTATTCCGGCAGGATGTCAGGGAAAAGAGCAAGGGGCAGAGATAGCTGAGGCTCATTTCACAGGAGACTGACTTTGGCAATTGAGCACTTTAACAACTCGGGATCAGAAAACTCACCTCCAATTACTGCCGAGTTGCTTTGTGAAGCGTTCCTTAATGGCTCTTTGCCTCTGTCGGCTGTCTCTGAAGCGACAGTAAGGGACGACATCACAAGAACATCATTAGTTCATGTTGCCTGTTCTGGGTGTGGGTGTGGCTGTTGTGTGGGTGTGGCCTGTTGTGGGCGTGGTCGGTTATGAGCGTGGCCACTAACTGGTTGCTTGGTTTATTAAAAGCACAACCCATCCATTCTGATACTTGAATAAATACATTAAAATCAAAAGATGACTGCATATGACTACAATTATAGTATATCTGTTATCTGCATTATGTTAAACAAATATACTTAACATAATAATGTTTAAAGGGAACTGAAATCTCTCGTATGAGAAATATGCATCATATTCAACTGAAGCCACCAAATGCAATGTTTCAATACCTCTAACCATGATGTTGGGATGTAGCTTCCCAACACGTAAACAATGCAATTACTTAGGGCCCTGTCTGGAGTGGGGGCCTTCCTGTTGCCTGGCAGCAGAATTACATCAGAATACGTTTTGCAATAATAAGTTATATATTATATTAGTGCAGTAGTATATACTGTAAATGAAAATTAATAAAAATGTACTAAATGTATTCAAATCATTTGCCTTTAATAGTATTACATTTATAAATGATGTGTCTTTAAATCATTTTACACAAATCTCTTGCCCAGCAAATAATACTATAAAAACAGCATGAATATTATTTGTATAAAAATCTGGAAAAGTTTTTTGCTGTTCACCCATGAGGCAGCATTTACTGTTCGCTCTCCAGAGTTAACTGCAATCGTTGCAGTAGCTGTCTGCACCTTTATGCACATTACTCCGGCCAATTATAACGTATGGGCAGAACACTCACCGGACACTTTCGAGTCGGCCAGCGTGCCGCAGTTCGACTCGACCAGCTGGCCACGCACGCTGACCAATGAACTTCCACGGTTCAGCAACGCTGCCTTCAGCGGGGCCACGTGATTGAACTGCAGCGAGGAGAGGCAGCCAATGAAACCCTTGGAGCCGGCGTGTCTCACCTCCCCGTCCACAACGTCGGCTCCTGTGGGGGAGAAAAAGGCTTTTAGCTGCGAGTCGCATCGTCTCCCCTCGACTCGGCCGGGGATTGGCGCTCTAAGAGGCATTACCATGCGTTTGATGTGGCTGCAGTGCGGGAATCTGATTTTCATCGCATTTCCACCATCTAATCATGTTATGTCTCCTCCTCGCGGTGTCGTTCTCTCATGCTTTTACTCTGCCTGCCCAAGCAAGTATCTAATTATTGTCGAGGAAAAGTATGTAATCTGAGGCTGGAGATTCATTTCTCATTGTTAGCTTTCTCACCCTTGAGACTGAGAAAAGTAACCGTCATTTTACAGTGAATGCATATGAAAATATATGGCCGATAATTCAATGCTGTGTCAAAATATTTTTACTAAACAATTTGCCAACAGTAGGTCTGTGTGTATGTGTCACCAACTTTGTGAAGATAGTGTTGGGGTATGAATCAGCCATGTTATCTTCATAAATCTTAATCTAACTATCATGCAATCTATAATCACCACAATATTCCCAGGGGGGGTTATTTAGAGAAAGTAATATGGCTCCCAAAACATGTAGATCATTGCCATCATGTTTACAAGGGGTCTTTTTTGAGGGGCCCCAGCATTTATTTTATCTTAATAGGTCCCTAGGAGACATAACCCAGCCAAGAAGGTAAAAAGAATTTCCTTTGATCCAGTGGAGAAGGCAGTATTAGCGATGGAGACGTTGGTGTTGTTGTGCTAAAGTCAAATGAGCATGGTGGTTTTACTGGCTATGGCTTAAATATAGGGAAAACACACGGTGTGCCAAAGGGAATCGTATTTTCACATATCCTATATAATAGCCCCTCTTCAGGGTTCCAATTTGCCAGTGGTGCAGACCTCATTCTTTCCACTTTTCGTGGATTTCCATAGAAAGAGCAACACCTTTTCTTTTTTCCTCTGTTTTGTCCATGTAGCACACGTCTCAGTATTCTGGGCACTTGTCAAATATATCAGGGAAAGGGTTTTTTTAAACCTACGGAGTTCCTTTTGACCGGAGCACTGTCTCTCCATCCTTTTCTAAAGGAATCCAGACCCAAAGCACATTTTTCCGCAAGTTAAATTTCCGTTCATGCAGAAGACACCTCGACAAAACTTTGAAACCATTCCTTTGAAATGCAAATGATGTTGTCGATTAGCATAGATTTACTCATTCCCTAACGCATTGCGAGTCTTTGTGTTCAACAAATGAACCGTGATTCACTTAAGAGTTTCATTTAGCTTCTTATTAATGAGAAAAAGGATAGCGTTGAGAACCGTTTTAGCTGGATTTGTGGCACAGATGATGCGGTCAAAACCACGCCGGATTAAAAAGATGACAACAATATTTAAGAAAAAGCATTTCCCTCAGTCCTCCAGACACTTGTCTTTAAAGCGCAGCCTGCACAGTATTGTGGGTAAACTGGACAAAAGAACAGGAAATTGAGTTTTAACATGAATAAGGTTATCTATGTCAACTGCTCCTTCTACCAGGCAGATATTGAATCACATATTAAAAGTGGATTTTCTATTGCGGCACTTTTCCATTTCCTGTTTTCATTTTAAGCATGAAGTGTGGGAATGGAAAAGGGGGAAAAAAATAGAAAACCTCTGCATCTGTGTGACATTTCATCATTTCAAATCTTACATCAACCAAAATGTCCCCTTCATTCCTCACAGGAACTCACCTGTGACTTTCCCCAAAGTCAGCGATTTGATTGAGATTAGCTCTGCGTCAGATGACAGGCGGTACCTCAGGTCCATGTCCTTGTCAATCTTGGTGAGTGAGAGGAGAACACACCCTGTTAAAAGGCTGTAAAGAACCCCCACCCACCCCATTGCATCACGCATGGCTGCTCTGCCTGTTAGCTGACTAACAGCATGTTTCAGGCAAGCTTCTTTTGACCTGTCCATCGTCATTTGTGTTGGGTAGATTTGCCTAAAGCTGCACTATAATTATGTATTTTTAAAGTCCCCCACCCCCCAACCCCACTTACATGCTAGATTCAGGCCATTGCAAGTTAAACTGTATTATGTTTTTATTTTTTATTTAATTTAATTAATTAATTTAATTTTTTATCTAGCTGTCAGTGTCCGTCAGTGTCTAGACAAAAGGAACGATCTTGTACTGATTATTACAGCTGTGATCCTGTGGCTATTGAGGATTCCGACATGTGTCACTGTTTTCATGATTCCGACTGTTCAAACATATTGAATGGGGGTCAAAATCTTTTGACTTCCATTGCCTTTGTATTGTGTGAAAACGTCTCCTTGTTACTTTCATCTTACATCAAAAAATGTAAACATGACTAACAAGACATGACAAATATACCTATCCGTATAAGTTGCCAAAATAAAGCTTTCACATGGAAAATATATTTCTGTGTGTTTGTATGTTTTTATCTACGTAAAGCAATTTAGTATAATTTGGCGCAGATTGTGTTTCATTATAATACGACACCAATTGTTCCTATTGCCCGTATCCGCGGTTGTCTCTTTTTAAAGGCTCATGTTTTCAGTTCCAAAGCTTCTGGGTATTTTTCCTTGTTGGCAGTGCATCCCGTCACACAACAGCTCTTATGCATATTTCAGTTTGTTGCTATCAGAAGAAAGGAAAGAGGAAACAACATCATGGAATACCGTCAACAGAAGTCAACATATTACCGACCTTCATCATGTGACCTGTGATGACAGCTTGTATATTCCTGAATGTTATTGGGAAATACTGTTATCAGCAAATGTCCTTTAGCTTCTCATGGCTTGATGAACCAACCATTATTTTACTATCATTAAATTAGTAAGAATAAGAGTGCAATTTTGGGTGACGTCACGGAGGGTTTGTATATTTATATACACAGTTTATGGTGACGTCACAGAGGGTCTGTCCGTTTATATATACAGTCTATGGTGACGTCACAGAGGGTCATACAGTCTATGGGTTGAGGGGATGTGTTTAATACCCACACTCACATGGCTTTACAGGCTCTTTGTATGTGTTACTATAGCCTTACTGTAATACAGTAGAACAACCACATTTTATAGTAGCCACCATCCCACTTGCCAGAAGATGCACCGGCGGGCTCACCTGTACGTAGACGTCTCTGCCGTCGCGGTGGACCGAGATGCGGTGTAGCCGCCCGTCAGCCAGGCTGCTGGTGGGGGCGCTGAACACGTCTGGCCTGTGGGCCGTGTGCAGGTGGTACCAGATCTGCAGGCTCCCTGACGACACACACACACGTGATGCTGCATGACTCAGAACACCATGTGATGTTATCAACATCCCCCATGTGATCCTGTGTGTGTGTGTGTACCATTGGTAGCCAGTATAACAGCGATGTACTGCTGGCTGAAGGTGCTGACCGTCAGCAGCA
>JAODOY010016099.1:0-26497 GCA_025399855.1 Forbesichthys papilliferus | reverse complement strand
ACACACACACACACACACACACACACACACACACACACACACACACACACACACACACACACACACACACACAATATGTAGCAATCAATCTCTGCACTAATCAGTATTTTTCTGTTAATGAAGTTGCAATCTCTCACATTCAGGCAACAAACATGCTAATTCAATTACAGCAACCAAGTCAAATAGCCAGAGGGGAGCATGAATCACTGCCACATGCTGACAGAGTGGAGAAACAATAAATGGTCTGCATTTTATATGGCACTCCGCTAACCTTGAGGCAACTCCAAGTGCTTTACAGTTCACACTGAACATTCACACTGGGAGCAGTTCGGGTTAGGCGTCTCGCTCAGGAACACGTCAAATACTTGGCCAGGAGATAGAGCGGTTCGAACCAGCGACCTGTCTCCCCACTGTGCTAAAAAGAGAGACTATTGTTGGTGCAAAACAGACACGAGGATTATGGGTGCACGATCGTGATCAAAATGTGATATTGCGATATCGATCATGAAAATGGCAATATCGATATAGAGATATTTTTAAACACAAGTAAAAACACAAAGGTTATGGGAAAATGCATCAAAATATGTTCATAACATATCGAAACATTTTCAACTGACGGTCACATTGGACTGGTACAACCGCAGTAATTCCAAACTAGCGAGGAGGCGTTCCTTTTGTTTTGACCACTAGTGTTTCCTCTTCCATCTCTATTGTGTCATTACCTTCCTCCTCCACACATCTTACTCTTGCGTGAGTAATTCTTGAATCCACATCTCCGAAAGGTGTCTTAATCACGTGATCACGTCACTTCCTGTCCTCAAAATAACATAGCTTTATACAGTACGGTATGACTACACAGTAAGTTACACAATTACAGAAAAATAACTATTGTACGTTAAATTATCATTTTATTCTCCAGTATATACAATTTGCCACATCTTTCTCTTAGCGTACCATAAACGGCCCATGTTCTCGTCACCTCTTCATCATACTTAATTACAATGAGGTTATTAACGATCTATGGGTGTTATGACACAAAAACGTACATACGGATCCCCCAGTCAGAGCCCCCTGCTGGAGATGCTGCCCCCGCGACCCGACTTCGGATAAATGGATGACGATGGATGTTGTGTCACATCAACTTTTGCGCTGGTTAAACGCCAAAGTATGATATCTGTTTTTGACTGCCCATGTGACGCACAGAAGCCCCGCAAGTGTAAGTGTTGTGGTTTAGGGTTCTAAGCATATTAAAAAATATATTTACAGCTAATCCCATAATTACACCAATAACGTGCATGGGATACAAAAACTCTACTTCTGCATTTTTTCAAAACCGGCATAGCAAACTAAGATGTTTAAGGCACCACAATGGTAATTCAAATGTAAAACATATGTCTGTGTACTTAGAAGAATGCTAATGCATGGAAATGTGTGGCATCCTAGATCCTGGTAATCAATGTAGAAATGCAAAATCCACGCTAACGCAAATTAAGCCTGGATTAGTGGCCATGGTCAACTCTCAATGTATACTAGAGAAAATACTGGACTTCATTGATCATGCCCAGTGCTGGATATAAATACAGACAGTAGCATGCGTTTCATGTCTATATTATAAACCTGTCCTAATTTAGCATAACAAAAACATGCGCAAAATAATAGGACAATGACCCCCCTGAACACACACACCCTCATAAAATATGAATATTGAAAAGAGCCCAAAGCCTAAATCCTAAAACACATTCCGGCATACAGCAGGTAAAGCTTTTTATCAATAGGTGATACTGAATAGGAGGAACAGCTTCCACACAGGGAGATACTGTGGAATACAGTAGGTAAGCTTCAATGGGTGCATCTCAGATCTTGTTTAATCCAAAAACACAGGTTTGCTGCCCCCACGATAAATGCTCAAGGCACGCACACACTCAAGATTAACTTGCAGGATTGTAACAAGAACATGTTTGTTAGGGTGGAGAGAAAAAGTATCTTGCACGCAAACTTCAATCACATTAATCAATTCCAGCCACGGCTCCTCTATATAGGCAGGTGGCCCTACCAAATATTCATCCTCTTGAAAACAGAACTATAAAGGAAATCCATTACTATATTTTTAATAATGTATTAAATACATTTTCTAATTTGTAGTTAATAATTGTACGTTTCTCTAAGTCGTACACCTGTACATCTGTTTTTTTAACAGATTGTGAGTTTCACGATCGGTTAAAAAAAATATAGCGTAGTAAATTTCAAGTGTGCAGAGGGTGTCTCTGCTCACAGAAACTCCACAGCGCCCCTCGGTGTTCAAACGGAAAACTGTGGCCAGATATGCAGTTCTAGCGAGACCCGAATCGAATCCATTATGTCAGAAATACTTCTGCTCTGCTGCTGACGTAAGCTCCTAATGTAGCATAATCACAAAATAAATCCGCACTGCCTGTTCGATTTCCAAATGGCGAGTAATGTTTAACAACCGGAGTCGGTGTGCAATAGCGTGAAGTTTCTTTAAAAAAAAATTGCACAGCATTTTCAAGGCTTTATGGCTTCATTCCGCCTTGCTGTTCTGTGGAAAAGGTACGGTAGATAGAGTGGGGCTGGGGTTATTGTTTTCCTCAAAGCCGACTCGCAGCTCCACTTAGGCCTATGGTATATATGCTATAACGCCTCCCGGCACTCATTGAAATGAATAACCGCTGTCGCTTTGTACTTGCCAGGCTGTGTGAATGTGCAGTTATTTCGCCTGTTGACACTACAAATAACTGAATATAATTGACTTTCCATGGTCTCTCATGTTGACGCTACATTGCTGCTAGTCTCTTCCAATGTGTCTGAAGCTTTATGCTAGTGAATACAATGCTGAGAAGAAAAATAGCAGACCTCACAAATATGTTTCTCAAGCTGTGGGTGGAGATATTCAGATGGAGGGGCCGGTATTATTCAAACGAAGGGCATTTGACACCAAAATCCCTGCAAAATCAAAACTGCTTGCTGAAAGACCTTTATACAGACATAAGCTACAAAACATAATGACTGCATTGTCTTATTTCAGCTTTTGTGGGTTGGTAGATACTCCAGTAACCCACATTTAGCACTATAAGCCCTAAAAACGTTTTTCCCATAATTTGTCCCCTTTAACTAACCATTTTTTATTAAAGCAATGATAATTAAAAATGTAACATTGCTTATCTCTTAGACAGCCTTACCTAAAAACAAACAACTAACCTGTCATACAATCGGTGGGAGACATACAGCATGTCTGCTGTTGAATGTATGCAGGGAAAGATTGTGTGGAGAGTGTGCTCTACTACAGCCTTCTCTTGCTTTCCATGTATGTTGTCAGTGACGTTAAGGCCAGCTCACAGACGTAAGATGTTGGGAAAGGACACTCAAAAGATGTGTGTTTGTGTCCCACATATCCAAAAAGTGTTTGATTTTAATGACCAGGGTGCTTTGACTGGACACTTCCTGGCTGATTTGGATGCTAACGAGCTGAAATTATTATGTATTCAATCTTCTTGTGGTCAACCATGGGTAGCTAGGAAGCTAAGACTTAAATGTCTCCTCGATCATGTGTCATTATGACCCGTTCGGGGCACTTTCAAAGTTCAACTGTGGAGAGAACATGCTCATCTCATCAGCTAATTAGTTGTAGAACAAAACGCCTTTTTATATAGTTGTTTAATAGGAATTATATTGTATATCCAGGTTTCCTTTCTAATTAAAGGTAGGGACGAACATGAGGTAATGATGCTATTTATATGGTTGGATGTGGATGGACAACATTTGAATTAGGTGGCCATGGAACTTGGTCCTGGCAAACACACACTCAAGATCAATCCTGTGTGTGTTATTGGTTGGTGTTTATACTGGTGATTCACGTTCCAAGATCAATATGCTGTACAATATCTTGGTAGGCTACTGAGTAGGCTACTGTAGAAGGTGCATGTAGGTAAATACTTGACAAATTATGTCCCAAATTTTTGTGATTCTTTATATGCATTTTATTTTTCAAGTCTGTGTGTGCGTGTGTGTTTGTTTGTGAGAAGAGACTGAGTATACCAATAACGGACAATATTTTATTGATATTTTACTGGGACAGGTGTGGTGGAAACTATACTTGGCTAATACTCGTTTATTAATGTCCTGATATGTAATAGTTGTGCGAACAGTTCACCAAATCCACGGTTCGATTCATACCTTGAGCCACTGTTAGGTTCATATCTAGGTTTCTTTTGTTTTTCCTTGAGGGGTAAAAACCTGTTCGCTCTGTAGACTAGAATTTATTTGTATGAATTTAAAAAAAAAAAAGTTAGGGTTAGTCATTTCTCAAGAGCGCTTGCCAGCTTCGACTTCAAATCAAAACAATATCACTCTGCGGTGGCCCTCCACACAAAGGCATTGTGAAGCAACGCGTAAGGCTATGGCTGTGTTGTGAGCGGTGTTTACCACTTTGTTTATGTAAAACAGTAAGACAGCAAGATATAATGAAGGGTATTCAAATTGTGCAATGAAAATAACCTAAGAACCAGCAACCGTGGGTAATAACCCTGGCCTGTCAATCCATGGCTCCATGGCATTTGTGTTTAGGTGTGCATTTGTCGGTATTTCTGCATGTTTATCTAGAGTGACATAATTTGCCAACGTGATTGAACATCTACTGTATGTGTGTGTGTTCTTTCTAGCTCAAACAGGTCTTTGTCTCTGCTAAATTTCCCGTGGGATCGCCGTAGTACCCTGGGGCAGGCAGGCTGGGATAGCTCCAACAACACACACACGCAGGCATGTGCACGCACACACAGAAAGAAAGCTTTGAATGTGCAGTCATGTAGGTGCACACACACACACACACACACACACACAGTCATTTGTCATATTTACATTAGACACTTAGATCTCAGGAACTGGGAACAACTGTATGTTAACTGTATCAAAATCCATATAAATATTATCCTTTAACAGACCACCATCCTAAAACCATTGCCCGCAGGCTGATAACATAACCGATAAACAACCCCCAAGCAGGCGTTCCACAATCAAAAGAGACCTTATGAAAAGGAACAAAAGCAGTCTGCAGAGGACCATTTCTCAGCCTGTCGGTGAAACTATTACAGTACAACACTCAAAAGGACTCTTGAATGGCTGTGTCATCCCTATTTGTATCCATCACTCTCTGTCTTGTATGATTTATAACCTAATTTGAGCTGCTGCTGTTTTCAGGGACTTTCAACTTGGATCAGCATCATATTTTAAAGCCGCAGCTTTTTTTGCTCTTCAACAGTGCTTTTTGGTGATAGTTAACAGCCGATAGAACAGCTCTCGAAGAGTAATTTTAAATCAACATCATGATGATGCTACATAGTGGAAGAAAAATGTATGCATTATTTACATTTTCATTATAGCCTATTATCAAGTTTTCACTTGCTAAAGTCCCAGAGCACTATTTCAGAAAACGATTTAAAAAAACATCTTAAATGTATTCTTGTCGCTTAGTAATCTGCCCACAGTCAACCGACCACTTATGTAGCTATTTGCAGATGTTTGACTCCGAGCCTGCAAGTTAAAAACACAGGGTTAGGTATACAAGAACGCTTGCTAACTGAGCTCAAATCAAAACAATATCCCTCCGTAAAGCCGCCTCACACATTGAAAAGCGTTGTGAAGCAAAGCGTGGTGCTTGCAATAGCTGACTGTACCTTTAATTAACCATGTGCTTCTGTTATTATGGTCACCCGTACACACATCTTTTTCTGAAATTATGCCTATTTTAACCCTCGCACTGTCCTAAAGCATTTCAGCAGACTAGCAGCAGAGGGAGCAAACCGCGGAATGTCATATGTCCGTGTTGTGGTTGCTGCCCTCTACTGGCAAGTGCACCGTGTCATTTTGGCCCATAGGACAGCGCGAGGGTTAAATTAGATGGATAAAATACAAAATGTACTTAAACATTCTGATGCAACAGTTTAGTTCTGACCAAGTCATTTGATTGGACAAGACACATTAAATCATGGGGCAACATAGTCTGATTAAGATGTTACCTCATTGGAATATCCCACCAAAGTGTCAGTTAACCTAGCTGTCAACAGACTCTTTGTCCCTGGTTTCATGTATTAATGGGAACATACAGATACATGTGCAGGACACATACTGTTCCGGAAAACCCTGCAGGAAAAGGTTTTGTGTCGTTCGACCAATCCCTCTCAAGTTGCGGAAATATTTGTAGTGGCGCAGCCAAATAAATTATGAAATAAACAAATAATTATCCATTGTTTGCTTGCAATTGTAGAAATGTTTAATTAACGCAATATCACATACTATTTCCTTGATTAAAAAGTCTCAGAAGACAGAACTATTTTGCTGATTTGAGAGTCAAAACCCCACGTCATTAGGTATTATTATCCTGAGATCATTTTGGCATTTGATTTCAGATGTCTGGACAGTGCACTTTGAGGGGAAGACATTATCATACATGTTATTTTTAATACACACAAATTCAGAAATTCTGCTCTTACACTGGCTGCAAAGCAACAAAATGTGATGGCTACCATTCGTCTAAATGGTATAGCCATCACAAAATAATAGTTCAAACCCTCAGTTGAAATGGACATGGTTACTCGAGGATGTCCAAGATAGAGTTCCTCAGACTGCAGCGTCTCAGGTTGCATCATCAGCGTTTGTAGATGGGATTAGATATTGTGATGCTTTCTGTTAGTTTGTGCTCAGGCCTCCCGAAATACAAAACAGATTGTGGCAATTAACACATCCTGATTGTCTGCAAAGTGACAACTGCATTAATGGTACTGTGAGCATTTCAAATCTTCTCAACTCTGACTGACAGCAGCACTAACCCCTTTGTGTGGTGCAAATACAATATCTGGATGATCTTGTACCTTCGTCAGCTTCAAGCATACATATTTGGAGACAACATAATAGTGAAAGTCAATGCGCACAATGCACACATCTCCAACGAGACGAGGCAGGCATTTCCCCCACTTGCTGGGTGAATCAGCTTGCATATCCACGCCATTATATGCATCCATTATGCAGCAGTGCGATCATTAGGGAGAAGTGCACTATAGCTTCAGGATCAGGATGGTCTTGCGAGCTTCAGTTTGACTTTGCTGTGTCATTCAATCATTCATTCTGGAAAATAATCAAATCCTTGCGACTTGAGTTTGAGTGACAACTGAATTTACCAATCAGGCTACGGGCGTGGTTTAAGGTGTGATGACAGTGGTTCATCCAATCAAAAGTATTTTTGGAAAGTTCAAACCGTTGCAATGAACGGCTCCCATGATGGACTTGAGTCTGACAATGCATGTGGCGTGTCAGTTTAGAAAAGCATATCAAAAAAGGGAAATGAGTCCTCAGTTTTTTGGCCTGTGTCAATTGAGTTGTGTTCAAGTCGTGATGCCTGTGGACTTAATAGGCATCCTTTTGAGAGAAGCTTCTGTGATGTATATGTATTTTTTGGGGAATTTGAGTTTATAACACAAATAGCTTTCTTTACCTCCGGAACATATAACACACGTTAAATTAATGAAGCACAATGCACAACCACCATTTAAAAAGGTTTCCATAAAGAATAGTAGGGACTTTTAAAATTCTAGACAAAAAAGTGAATAATCCTACACATTTTATAAAATTCATACCTCAAAAGCTTAATGGACCAGTAGAATGTAGAATTCAGAAGATTGAATCCATATCTAATTATTGTATGTATATGTAGGTAGGAGTAGTAATAGGAGGACTTGGTGCCCTCTGCAAAAACCCTCAGGGAATTGTCTATTTAGACTCTCATATTGAATGGGATTAGGACCCTCGAGTGTAATTGACCAAAGTAGAGCAGGTCACAGAAAATTGACATAGGCCTATTTACTTGTGACATAAGTCAATACCTTAAACTTAATCCTTATTTTAACAACAAAAGAGACAATGACAGCCATTCCATCACCAGTTTGTCCAATTTGGGACAATAAATAATTAAGTTCTTCAGAAATTAAAAGACAATGAGCCATATTTTAACATTCTAAGAGCACGTCTAAAGCACGAGGCACACATTAGATTCAGGGAGTGTCCAAATCCATGTTTGCTATTTTAACGTCAGTGCGCCGGGCACACGGTTAAAAAGGGTTAGACTTTTTACTCTCTTCATTATTCATTGGCGTGTTTCAGGCGTGACATATAATAAACTAATCCGAGTGTAAACCTCCCATTCCCTTTAAAAATCCAGGCGCGCTTGCATCAAAGTCGGATTTATATTTTACTAGTTTGTGATAGCAGACTATCTAAGCAATAGCACGATTCCTTAAACACTAATGATTTTTCACATTGTACTCTATTCTTTTTTAATCATTTGCATATTTGTGCGCTCCTGCAAGTCCCTGTATGTGTAACAAGCAGAGTGTACACAAGTTGTCCACCTGCCATAAGAAATACTATATTGATAATGCGCCTCACGCTGACTTTAGCCAAAATTTTTGTTGGTCAATCACTTTCCGTTGCCTCAAGTTAGCAATGCGCTAGACACCACATGTTTTGACCAACACACCCACCGGCGCTCAAATGGGCGCAAGTGCATTTGCTCTTTAGTAAACGTGGGTGCTGGTAGGAAAAATGACAACTGCGTCGGTCTGAAACTAGGAAAGACACTTGCCATCCCGCTTTGCGTCAAATTGTGCCGCATTGCGCCGGTTGTAAGATAGGGTCCAATGTATTAGTTGGGCACTCACAACGTCCTTTTGCATACAATGTCATTGACAACGTTTATTTATGCAGTTGTGTATGTTACATCACCTGTACCATACACATTTTCATGATTAAAATACAAACTGTAAAACATTAGCATGCTGACAACATGGTAGATGATAGTTCATATCAAACAACACCCTGCATTTGTTGTTTTTTTTTTAGCTGTAAACTAAATCATAAAACTGCAATGAAATGAGACACATGCTGGTGTTATTAAAAAAATTACCTTTTTTTTTACACAAAGATTTTCATTTTATGGTCTGAGAAAGCCTCTACACGTCATATCCATTAGAAATCTCCCTGGACTTGGCTGGTTTTCAACAGTGCTCCTGGTCGGCTCATGGGTAAACAAATTAAAACGTTAAAGCAACGCTAATGGTGCCCCCCCCCCCCCCCCCTTCACTCCCAGTACCTTTGGTCTATACTACATATTCTTTAGAAAAAGGTCAATTTCACTTTGAAGGCTCTCTAGAGTGAGGTGTTCTTCTCCTGCCACAACTTTGAGATGGCGATGAATGTCACTAGGTACGCCATGAGAATACTGTCTCTATTCCCAGCAATGAGCGCAGGGAATCAATGTGGAAGCTCCAGCCCCCCCCGTATAAGCTTGTGTGTGATTAAAAGAGGGGTAAGTTTACAGTATGCTAATTTTTTATGTGTATTTTTGGAGTCTACTAAAATATTTACATGATTCACCTTCCAAAAACATCATTCTCATACTGTACATTTCAATGCATCTCGTATTAAATGCACTGCGCGAGATCCTGTGCCTTTTAGGTCTAGCCTCTGGAGTCCAGTGTTTTCTGACCATACAGAGCAATTACACCCCTGAGACTGACCCTTCTCTCCTCCTGAGCAGCTGTAAACTACACCATTATTATTATTATTATTATTATTATTATTATTATTGTATTGTTTTTACTCATTTTGTATTGTTTTTAATGACGTTGTAGTGTGAAGCACATTGTGTTACATTAATTTGTATGAAAAGTGATATAAAAATAAAGATGTATTGATTATTACAATGGTCGGTTCTGTCGTACAGTTTGAGCCTGAAAGTCAGGTAGAACTAGTTGATAGGCCCGATCATCCTTCATAAGCTGGTAGCTTCATGCTCATTCAAAACGTCCCCATCATAGCAACACTATCCAAAACGTAACTGAAAACAAGTGGACATTTGACGATGGTTTCTTAAGCAATCACTGCTCCACAAACTGATGCAAAACTGTTTGTTAGGTTTGTCAGTTACATGTCACGTCAGAAAGTGAAAGGAAAAAACAGCAATACCAAAGAAAATCATCAAGCAACTCAGACAGAGTTACTCCGTGTGGCACGCAGGGGTCTGTAACCTTGCAAACTTGAGCCCCTCTACAGTGACTCCCTGTGGCTTTGACATAATCTATGTTATATTTTGCCTGTGTCTTCTGATTTCACCAGTATCAAAATTGATCTAGTCCATGCAAAATCGTGAGTGCTCAGTAGCTGGGTATTAGGCTAGTATTTAGTATATTCTGTTTTAAAGTCACCAGAAATAGTTAATTAATGAAAACATTAATTCATTCAATTCTCAGTCAGGTCTATTAGTAATGTTGATAGGCTAACTATAATTGATTGATAGGATACTTTAAGTATAATATTTTCTGCGGCTCCACACAGATAAATATAAAATATTTTTGGCGAAAATGACTCTTGATATTAAAAGGTTGCAGACCCCTGATTTAATAGATGGCTTTAACACACTAAAAGGAAAAGCATAATAGGTCCCCTCACCTTGAAGAATTAAGAATGATTAAGAATTAACATGTCAGACAATACCAGTGTTGGGTAGGCTACTTTTTAAATGTGGTCTGTTACATTTAGTTACCAAACTAAAATTATAATCAGTAATGTAATTTTTGAATTACGGTACCTACTGTACATGTAGTAACAAAATCTGATTACTTTTAGATTACGTCATGCCTACACGTTGTTCTTTGAAATGCCATTGAAAGCTACTTACTGCATTGGCGTGCCAAATCCTTCTTTTTGTGACCGTTTATGTTCCTCAGGGGATCCGATTGAAGTAGGACTTCATTTCAATTATTGATTGACCTTAATGAAAGGTTAATAAGAGTACAGAAGATTTATTTATGCATTTTTCTGCTGCAAACTTCCACTTTAAATTTGAAAGTAGTCTTAGTAATCATCTAATAAAAATTTTAAAAAATCATTTGATTCCAGTTACTGTTTTTTTGTTCAGATACTTCCCAACCCTGGACAATACGTACATGCCTGTGTGAGTGTGTATGACTTGTTACAAATCCCGTGTAGATTTCAGTTTGGCCTTTAGCTTTTCAGCGTGTCTTCATAGTGGTTATAACACATGCAATAATCGTCTTGTGTTATATTATACGGTTCAATAAATGCCGTATCATCTCAAAAGCCCTTACCTTTAACTCAATTTAGTGACAGCGTATCCTTTCCTGGTGCCATCACAGTTTTGTCTGGCACTAGTACTCGGTAAGAGAAAAGGGCTTTGTTCCTCGTTTTGTAAACGATTTCTCATCAATTTCTCAATTGAACTGTGAAAAGATTGTTGACACCTGTGTCCGTGTCGACTAGACAATTATTAATGCCCATCCTTAATACACACTCACACACATGCATATTCAGGCAGCCACATAAAAACAGATCTCTTACAAACACACGCGCGCACACACGCACGCACGTGCATACAAATGTACACTCCGTTGACCCTCTGATTGGCTGTTGTTGCTCCAGCTTGCAGCAACAGCTGTGTTGTGAAAACACACTGAAATGATCCCTCTCTCATGCCTCACTCACCCTTTAGGTCCCCTTTAAACAAAATGGCCAATACGTGATGGAAACATGTTTTCATGGGAACTATGAACTACTTAGTCAGTAGCCTACGACTTACACATCTAACTTTAACCACCACTTCAAAAGGCAAGTTATTAAATTGCTAAAATAACTATCATACTGTAACTTTGCAGCACAATCATACACGCTGGCTGGTATTTATTGTGAAGAGGTAAATCCAGAATTCAAAATAATATGTTTTAAATGTTTCAATTGTGTGCAAATGGTGTGTGTGCTGCTGGTTTGGCAAAGCAGCTCGACTGTCTCACAGTAAATAGTTTGCAGCCAAGCAAACAGACTGGCACTGGTTTAGAGTCTGCACAGGCTGGACTGAGGAGTGCGTGTATGTGTGTGTGTGAATGTATGGGCCATACACTATTTTCCTCAAACATACTGTAACAAACACACAAAAACATGGATAAACGTACACAAGCACCACTATTGCACGCAAACACGCAAACTGCACTTAGGGCTTGTCCAAATACACTTTTGATACCAGAAGATATTTATTGGTTATTCGCGTTTCACTTTCTGCTACCTTAAGATAACAGTAGCAATATGACAAAAATAGGCCCCAAAGACCTACACAACTGTTCATACATACAGTATGGGTGCACAATAGGAAGCCACAGATATGTGCACTGCTAAGAAGGATAACACACACACACACACACACACACACACGTCTAGTGTGTTAAGTGTGCCACAGCTATCTCGCACGTTTGGCAGTCGGTAGACTGGTAGTTTGGATGTCAGCCAGCAAACTCACACACACACACACACACGCGCGCGCACACACACAAAGCCAAGCACTATAGAGAAAGTAAATCCAACCAAATACACACAAACACACACAGTGATGACTTCAACAGTGTTTGTATATATAGTGCATTGCTGTAGAGGAAAGGTTTTGTCAGGCTGCAGCGTTATTTATATGAACATAGTCAGACACCCCCCAATGATAGGTGCGAAACGGTTATGGTATGGGGTGGTGAAGTCACAGACGTTTCTAGATATTCTCCAGCGAACTCTTCTGAGAAACAGAGGCAGGAGTCTGCAGAGTGTCAGCGAGAGGAGATGGGGAGGTGCCGGGGAAGATAAACTGTATGATTAATTGATTGATTGATTGATTGATTGAGAGAGAGACTATTGTTGGTGTGAAACAGACACGGGGATGAGAAAAGATAGCTGAGATGGATTGAGATATATAGAGGGATATAATGGATACCTTATTGTCCTGCCTGCTGACAAGCCGAAACACCACAGAAACACACCTTTCTATGTTAAAGTATTGTAATCTATTAGTAGTAGTCAGCTATTGCAAGCTTCAATGTGTGGCGCGGCACTGCGGAGGGTAGGGGGTTTTGATTTGAGCACAAAGTTAGCAAGAATTCTTGATAATGACGAACCCTGCCTTTAAACCCTTAATTAATAGCTGTTACTATTAAATAGATAATAAAAACGTAAAAGCATGAACATATTGAGTATATTTTACTTTACATGATGTACACATGGGTTTCACATGCTTTACATGGGTTTCATTGAATATCTAGAATGAGCAGGAAATAGTTGAATAATTTATGTGGGCTACTATTTCAGTCTGTTCTATTTTCAGATTATATACCTGCCTGTTTTGCCAATGGCTTCCTACCAACTCTGTTCAAAGTGTCCATTTAGAGCTGTAATGCTATGTATGGTTCTCTGGGACATAAATATCTGTACTAAAAGAGTTCACAGGATTTCCCTGTTCCCTTGCCTACAGTACGTCACTGTGACGTGTTGCTATGCGGATTTATTCGCACTCCACATACAGGCAAGCTTACTTGCTAACCTAATCTTGGAATTGGCTATTAGCAGTGTTTTGATTAATGGCAATTACATTCTCCTTCTCTGTGCTTAATTAAGCCAATCAAGTGGAGCATTGGTTCATGCAGACGGCCATTTTCAATGGCGCTGGGCTCCCTCCAGAATCTCGCTCCACCTTTTCTGTGTGTTCAACTAAATGACGTCTTTTCCCGTTTTCACTTTCACTTTTAAGGGTTTGTTTTCAAATATCACTTTATCTGATTACGGGTATTGCATGTTTGTATATTACTGTATTATGTATGTCCTATTATGGTTGCATTATGTTCATACATGTTTACCATCGTGCTATTGCTGTCTGCCACTGGCCTGTTGAAGGAGTATGGGGTTAAAGAGTTCGATTTTCCTTTAAAGATCTGATTGGATTTATCTTTCCACTAGAGTGAATGCCATTAGTCAGTCCTTTGCCCCTCCGTCGATCCCCTGTTCCACAACATCTGTCAGCAGCCTGAAATGCTTTCTCCTCCATCTCTCCACGGAAGAGTTCCAAACCTTCATCCTGTCCAGCCGGGGGCCAATACCTGCCCACTTGACCCCATGCCCACATCTCTGCTCCAAGACATCTCGCATGACATCCTACCAGTCCTCACCTCCTCTCTGATCAACTCCTCTATAGTCCTCGGGCTCGGGGCTGCCTTCAAAACAGTATACTGTAGAGCAGTGGTTCTTAACCTTATTGGAGGTACTGAACCCTGCAAGCTTCATACGTGCATTCACCGAACCCTTTGTAATTGGAAAAATAAAATATGATTTCTTCAAAACATAGGTTTATATTGTATTTGTGCACAATATTAACCATGCATCAGTTGCACACAAAATCACTGTGTTCAAAGAACAAAACCAACAAAACATGAATTTCACACAAAAACATACCTCAATGAATATTTACTGCAAATCAATGTGACAAAGGCAACAGGCCTTTTAGATACAAGTTCAGAAATGTGTGGCTTCACCTCATCTCATATCATTTTCGCAACAAAGTTAGTTCCTTTTCTTAGTTTTCATGTCTATCATACTATACTGTGTGTGTCTTGACCCCTGCCGAACCCCTGAGAGCGACTAAACGAACCCCTGGGGTTCGATCGAACCCAGGTTAAGAACCACTGCTGTAGAGCGTCAGACTGTTGCTCAGGAAACCAGCCGTCAATGCATCTGCAGCCCGGAACTACAGACCGGTATCTAAGAACCCTTGAGCAGACCGTCTCTAGACAACGTTCCCTCTATACCTCTCACATCACAACCTCCTGGAACCTCACCAGTCCGTTCTAAGTTCTGGTGTCTCTCGCCAGATGCTGTATGTAGCGTCTGCTAAATTCTGTAAATGAACAAGATGTTATTTGATAAACTGCAAAGCTGAATTTCATTAGTCTCATAATCGTGGCCACGCACAGTTTCATAGTGTTTATCAGGGAGGTGCAATATACAGTATCTGCCCTTCAACAGCATTCGTCAAGACTATGTTTTATCAGAGTGACTGTGTGTTAGATATTTATAGAACATGACTTCATTGCACAGGATTGTATACACATATTCTAATGTAGGTTTATTACCAAATATAGTCTGAAATCTACCACACTGAGTATCAACTACACAGAACAGGACCTACAACACAATTAAAGTCTGTACTAACAAAAAAAACACACACATTAATAGGGAAACATATTTCTGCTCATCATACAGTAATTTCCCGGCTATTAACCGCATTTAATACATTGATTTTGCAAACTGTCGGCAGCTGTGTGGCTAATACTCAGGTGCAGTTACATTTTTTTCTCTCTCATTGGGCAATTTGTAAGAGCCTAACCACGAAGTGGTTAAGCCCTTATTATTATTGCACATTTTCTTATTATTTTGTCATTGAAGTCAATGGAAACCCCTAGTACAGTGCTGTAATAAGCTGTGAATTTTGGCACACATGTAGCCTAGGGTCTCACCATCTCTGACAATTATTTTGGTGGAGTCACCATAAAAGGTCATAGGTCAAGATAAGGTAAAAAAAAATTGCCTATTTTTGACTTGCATATCTGCTCAGAACTTTTCCCTCGTGTGAAGGAAATGTATTAACCTGGTATCCCCTGATTCCCTAGAGCCTCCTGAATCCAACACACCATGTGGCGTCAAAATGCGTCAGCTTACATTTTCCGCAATTTTGAATTTTATGAAAAAACGACTCTCATTTCTCTCTCAATTTTTTGCTGATCTTCATTAAAATTGATCGACATGCTCTTTGGACCATTCCGCACAAAGGTTTGGATTTTTGATTTTCTAAAATGTTACTTAGCAACAGGCTATCACAGGAAGTCGGCCTATATCTCTGCCGCGCTTCAACCAATGGGCATGAAACTTGATGTGATCCTTCTCTACTTTGACCTGAGCCTAAATAAGAAGAATATTATCAATACCACTTAGTTAGGTAGGAAGGGTACATCAGATTTACTTGAAACTTGGTATGACCCTTCAGACCTATGTCTCCTTGACCCTCATTATCGTTGGTGGGCATGGCTTAACATTAGGCCTGCCTACGACACAAGCAAAAAACACCAATCAGGAAGTGACGCTATATCTTTGACACACCTCCTCCGATTGACATGAAACTTGACAGGACACCTACTCTCACTATGATGACGCTTGCCAAGAAGTTTAATGTCAATGGCTTTTGTCGTTTCCAAACAGCACCCCCTATAACGTAAAAATTTGCTCACGATTCACGTTTCTGCTAGTAACTTTTGAAATCTTTGATTCTCAAATATTTCATATCATTAGATTCATCAGGACCTCCCGAATCCAACGCACCATGTGACGTAATGGTGGACAAAAACATATTTTTCTAAATTTTCTCTCAAATATTGTCTGATCTTTGTGAAAATCGGTGAAGGTGAACTTTGGATCAAGTCTCATGAAAGTTACTTTCGTGGATTTTTTATTTGTTAAACGGTTGCGTAATGACAGGTTTTTGAAGTCGGTGGCGAAGCCTCGTAGCAGGAAGTGGAGGTATCTGTTCCACTTTGACCGATTCAAACCAAACTTAATGGGTAAAGCTGGAGGGGGTCCTCCTAGGTTGGCCAGTGTTTCTCTTGTCGCTGGTGGGCGTCTTTCCTCTGCCGCCTCTGAATAACAAAGTCGAGGCATTAAGCTTTGCTTCACAATGCATCTCGATGTGCGAGTATCGCGGAGTAAAACTGTTTTGATTTGAGCTAGAAGTTAGCAAGAATGACTTTGGTTTATACCAAAATATTCACATTTGCAATTATCCATTCACAGTCTGCTATACAGTAGGGTTGGGCCGATAGACGATGCAATCATCCATCGCCAATGACAGGCATCACGCTGTTTTGCAGGAATCATGATTTAAAAAATAAAAACTCGGAAAAAGTGGCAAAGCAGTACAAAGTTATTAATATGAAACACTGCGTGATACGCTTTTTCCGAGGCTTGCCGAATTGCTGTGATAAGGATCACCTTTACTTATCTTCTTCCCCTCTCTCTCTCTCACAGATGCAAAATACACTCGTGCCTTGGCAGTACCACAAATCTCTACATCTGGCAATGCAAATATGTCTACATCTAGCAATGCATTATGCTAACAACAGCAAAACCAAATAACTTTGTTGTTCGTGCAAATTATATGAGCACAAATCCTGCACACCATTATAGAAATGGTTGT
Source organism: Forbesichthys papilliferus (assembly GCA_025399855.1). Classification (NCBI taxonomy): domain Eukaryota; kingdom Metazoa; phylum Chordata; class Actinopteri; order Percopsiformes; family Amblyopsidae; genus Forbesichthys; species Forbesichthys papilliferus. The sequence goes on along the minus strand of JAODOY010016099.1, from coordinate 9,369 downwards.
CCTCTTTCATTAGGTAGGCTAACCACTCGAAGTAGCTACTGACAGATAGGCAAAGGGGAATAATTTTTACCGACTACATTTGCCGATGCGGACCCCGTTACAGATCAATATGACTAGACCAGACCAGGCATATGCATAGGGTTCACGGAGGAAAAGTAAGGAAATGCGATGAGTAGGGGAGGATAGGCATAAAATAGAAGTACTGCCTGCTTATAGCAATATATTAACTACTACCTAAATTTGACAGTCAATAATTTGTAATTAGAGCTATTTTTATTTTTAAGTTCAATAAATTAGGCTAAGGAAAAATGTATATGGTGTGCACCACTTTATTTGTGTTACTATTTACTGACCCAGGGCTGTGTTGAAGTACCAGATAATATATTCCGCACGCACAGAGAAGACTGCGAGGAGATATTTGTTGAATTTGACAAAAAAATGTATTCTCTTATAATCGCATACTGTACCTTTAATCTTGTTCTTTATGTTTTTGCACTAAGGGCATGGTTCTGTCCATTGGCTGAGCATTTTAAACGTTACAGTAAACTAGGAATGGAATATTGTGAAACTCTTCTCTCTGACCTGCAGGTATTCCTGCCAAAACATTTGTTTTTTTTATCACACAATGTCTACCTGAAACTTGGTGCTCGCAAGACTCTACTACCAGATAGTGCCATGTGTATGAGGAATGGAAGGAACACAAATGGATTGATGAAAATGGATGTGATGAAAACAAAAACATAAAGCATAAAAAAGTTGTCAAGTTTAAGTACATTCTCTTCGAAGCCAGTTAGCCGGCTATAAAAAGTCTCGCAGAGAAAAAGCAGAGAACAACAAGCAAATAACAAGCAGATTATCTGTAATCTATTATCTTGGGTGAATAAATATAAAACCTATTGGGGTAAGGTTTTTCATAAGAGTAAGTCGATTTCTTCTCTTATTAACAACTTGAGAAACTGCACTGAAGAGTCATTTGCTCTCAACACTACTGCATGGCACATTAGCGCTGATAGAAATTTACGAGCTATGGAAGCCGATGGAGAGAATGGGACTGCATAGCTCTACGCTGTTTTTATGTTTAATGGGTCGGTCGGGTACAGTATTAAATTAGTGTTGCTATTGGTTAACAGTGTTAAATGCTGCGGGTGTGAGGCTGCTGCAAAATAGAACCTGTGCTGAAGGCCACATATGCTCTCGTTCGGTGCAAAACATTATGAGGTAGCAGAAATTCAAACGTTGGTATTTTTGAAGGTTATTGCAATAGAACACCCAACATAATTTGATACGGAACACGAACGCATCTGTATCTGAGCTAAAATGTTTGGATACACCACAATGCAGTGCAGAGCCAGCATAATCAAAACATTTTTACATGACACTTACAAACACATACGTTAAAGTAGTTAACAGTCTGTTGCTGTAGAATCCCTTTTCTGTGAGCCTGTAACCTCTGACCTTAATCATTCAGGCTACAAAACGCAGGGTTTGAATTGCAGTGTGAGATTGCAGGTATTTTGCATAAGATCATAGATCCTCCCAAATCTAGCATTTATAATGCAGGAAAACCCCACACACATTTACAGCGATGTCTAGCCATGTTCAGCCAACGTTTGCACCGGTGTGGAATACGCGCTGGACTCCCCCCCCCCCCCCCACCTCTTTAGGTCCAATCAGTCTGGAAAGCCTCATTTTGAATGTGTCTGAGTAGCAACTGAACTTTCTAATCAGTGTCGTGTTTATAGCTATACGGGCCTGGTTTTCCAATCAGAATCATGTTTATAGCTATGCGGGCGTGGTTTAGGTGTGCGGACCATGGTGCCAACAGTGAAAACGACGAGATGGTTCATCCAATCAACTGCCAAGTATTTTTTTGAAAGTACAGCCATTCACAAACAGTTTCAATGTACGGCTCCCCAGATAGACAATTCCTCTGGCATGTCAGGTTAGAGAAAACTGTCAATGCAACATAAAGTCACTAATATATAGAATGCTATGAGAATATACTCATAAGAAACTTGTTACACTCACAAAATGGGGGATCGTAATATAAAATTACAGAACGACACTACTTGCATCTCTTGCAAGTTATTGTTAGTTGGAATACCAACTCTAGCTCGTTAGCTAACTATATCTTAATTTAGTTAACTTAACTTGTCCGTACTATACTGTTTGAAACCACTGGGTTTGGTATCAGATACAAATGTATTTACGGTGCCAACAACACTCGTCTGAATTTGATTAGAGAGCGAGCGTGTGCAAGCAAGAAAGGAACGGAAAGACAGACTCTTTTATCAGACATCTGAGCGTTTGATCTTTTTACTCTGGACAAATCACCTCAATTACACCCATTCAATATTCTGTATGCAGACAGACAGACAGACAGAACGGACAGTGGGACATGGATGAGGGGAGGAAAATACAGACTAAGTTACAGACAGCGAGGGAAAATGACCCACAGAGAGAACGGGATAATGATTGGTTTAGCATGTGCATGTATGTTTGGGAGGAAGTGAAAGATTGCCATGGTACCCCAGAGATTGTCAACAACAAGCACTAATTACCTGTTAGCTAATTAACAGCTGTGTGTGTGTACGTGTGCACTTGTGTGTGTGCGTACGTGTGTGCGTTTCTGCAGCATTGAGCTCAGATAACAGTCCCTGACAGCAATACACTGTACTGTAATATCGTCCAAATACAAAACGCAACCTCTGATGTCAAATGTAAGCATACTGCAAGAGGGAGACACAAACATTGTACACGCAGCCCACTGTAGTTACCAAGCTGGTCTGACTAAAACTGCCCTGTGTGACAAACACATGCACGGTTATCAGTCCGGAACCTCTCAATTCATGGGCGTTAAAGGTGATGCTAATACATTTTAATCAAACTTCCTTAAATGCTACCTTTACCTAACCGCAATCAGAATGTTAAAAATCAGCTAGCATCAGAAAAACCAACCGTACGCTGTTGTCATCATCTTGGGAAAGACTTGAGCTGGGAGCTGATTGGCCCGATTGTGCTCTACGCGACCGACAAGCTCTTTTGGAGGTTTCATACTTCTAGGCCTACTCGCTACGAAATTAAATTGTACCTAGATACAATTCGCTATACGGTAGACCTCACAAAGATAGGCAAGTAAATATAAACAAGATGACTAATTCTGCTAATTCTACGATAGGTCACTTTGCTCGTTAAGAGGCTCAGGAACATCTGCAGGAGCCACATAACTCATGTTGGGGTGCCATAGAACATAAAATACGATTGATACGGACATAATAATATTTGCCAAACTGCCAAATACAATTGCAGTCCGCTGTGTTTCCCCAGCATCCTGTGTCTTGGAACAGAACAGACAGGAATGGGCGGCATGCAGGCTTGGTGTGTGCAATTACGTGCACAGTCAATTTGTCACACACAGACCGACACATCAACACATATACACACTTCCTGGGGTTATTTTCTGCTCTCACTTCTCTCAAACACACGCACAGAGCAGACTTCCTTAACGTCTTCCTCTCACCTTGACACAGACATGCGGGCACACTGCAGATGAATAAAAGGTCCGGGATCTAATGAGAACTGGGACCGTTATAACATGCACACAACACGTCGTACAGTATGTCGTGTTTCATACCACACGCAGACGAGGCACACACACACACACACTGGGGGGGAAATAGGATTTAGAACAAAGGCCAGTCCCGCGGCAGAGATTATGGAGAGCTGAATATAATAGGCGATGACATATGCATGCGGTGTGTGCGGGTAGGCTACTTTTTCCTTCTTTCTTTTTTAATTTGTTTTATTGCACTTTAGACGTATGGTATTAGGCCCCTCACGTTACACGTTGGTAATTTGCATAAAATAATTCACTGATTTGTTTAAAGTTGCAACACATTGCTATCCTGCCAAATCATAACATACACTTTATGTATGTATATGGTGTATGCAGGTACTAAATAACAGTTTTCCTGCACTGATTTGTATCCTTAAGCATATGTAATCAAATGTATAAATTAAATGAAAATACTGTTCATGGCATAGACGGTCAGTCAGACCTGATGTAGCCATAACTGTATTTTGCCATTGACATCCATGTAATTAGCTGTTATAGCATTATATCACTTACAATTTATGATCCAAGACAAAGAAATGAAACTATCAGTGTGTTCCATACATGGCTGTAAATTGTGACCACATTATGAAATCATATCACTTGCGTGGCCAATAAAATCGCTTCGCACATATTTTCAGGACAGGAGTTGACCTTTATGGGCTACTGACACGTAATGCTGCTTCTGTTTGTTTATACGTTTATTTTTGCTCTATTTGAGCTCTACAAGGGCGGGGCCAGGTGGTCTGGTATAAATGTTACGTTTAGTTTATCCATACAGCTATGTTATGTTCTCGCTACATTGAATAAATTAATAAGTAGGTTAATTTTCCTATATGCAATGTGCCTGTCCTGTTGCTGTCATTTAATAGGAGCCTTTTGGGAGAATGGCAATAAGTGGGTCATTGTAATATAATAAGGTGACGAGGTGACGTCGCATATACTTAAAACTTGGTGATTTGCAAATATATAGCCTAAACTGTTGCGTATGTGCAAATATATAGCCTAAAACCCACTATAATTGTCTCAGCTTCTACAAAGGGACCCGTTTCTTCCAAATTGGAGGTGTGGGATGTGTACATAATATACATCTTCATATGCTCATAGTATGGACAGTATACTCACACAGACAATGCGATGTGTGTAGAGGAGCTGAAGTTGAGTTGGGTTCAAAAGCATCTGTCAAACGGACTCTCACTCGCGTGTACGCGCGTTCACACACACACACATGCACACTTCCGAAACATGCACGCGTGCACGGACCATCATGAGAGATGGCAGGCAGGTGTAAAAAAAAAAAACACATTTTTGTCGATGCGCGTCGCGGAGGAGAAACGATTATCAACCTAGCACCGCACCCCCCTTCACACCAAACACACCCTCCACCACACACACACACACACACACACGCACGCACGCACACACACACACACAGGGAAGAGAGAGACTCACCGCGTTAATTTGACCAAGCTACACGTCCTTCCACGTCGGAGCAATTTAATCCACATATCCAGTAGACTTGCTGTGCAATGTATGAATTGATACCACAAGTAAAGAATAAAAAATACTGCCAGACACAATATCTGTTTTCACTGAGACGGTAAAGTGAGTTTACATCCAGTATTATGTGTGTGAAAGAGACAGAGAGAGAACCCATTGCCCGTGCGACTCCAAATGATACAATGAACTGGGAAAGACTGCGCTCGCCTAGCAGAGGCTGGAGACATAGACACGCCCCGTCTTCATTAGCATAACCCCCCGGCCAATGAGACACCCACCATCGGCGTCTTGCGCCGCCCCTTCCTGCCAATTCAAAATTGCAGTGACAGATTATTGCCACGGTAGCCTAGCATCTTGTCCAGCTATTGTGTTAGATCTGGAGCGGACAAGGAAGGCAAGGAGAGAATGTGAGGATTGTAGATCAATGGCAGCTTATTTGCATGACAATTACACTGAATAATGGGTGTGATGGGTTTACATTTATCTGCTTTTTAACCTCGTTAGCCATTGTTATTATTTTTATTATTAGATATTTTATTAAGTAATGTAAGGTCAGTATTATGATGTTAGATTGAATTCATTTATTTTTCTTGTGTTTTTGGGCTTATTATGTTAGGCCTATATGGTTTATTATCTACATTTAAAGGTGGTAAGGTAGTTTTTTCCCCAAATCTGTTAGCTCCATCAAATTAGATAGCTCATTGCATGAATCTCTATACTGTACCACTTGAATATACAGAAGTGTGTTGCATTTATTTGACCAAAATTGTGTCCAAATGATTGAGAATTGATTCTCCGAAAATATCACTATTTTAAACTACTCAAAAACTATTACTTCTCTCTAATCTTACTCATTTGAGAAAATATCTCATAATTATCTCATCTTTTCTCAAAATCCAGACCACCTTGACCACCATTAGGGTTTACAGTGTGAAAGTGTATGCCAAACACACACTGAGCCATCTCTCATCCTGACCAGCGATGTGCACAGTGTACTGCATACAGCGTCAGCAGGATACTGTGCGCTGTGCACTCTCCAGCCATGCACACACATACACATCCTCCGTCCGTCCAACACGCATGCATAAATTCACGCTATACCATTCATGATCTCCTGTCACATACACGCACTCACATTTTACAATGTTTTCATTTAGACAAGTTTGGAATTATGACGTGATTAGAGCAGATCTGGATCTTCAGGCACGGTGTGAGAGTATAGGAAAATGGTAATAAAAATGGTAATAAAAGATATTGTGGCTGCTCCACATGGCTGAGAGGGATGAAATGAGGGAATTACAGGCGGGTACAATTTGGGTGGGGGCTACAACCTCAGTTTATTGCACAAACACGGCAGAGTTGGTGTGTGGTTATAGTGCCTGCCACTTGGTCCTAGGTATTGGGTGCTGGGTTCTCGCCAATCCTGGGGCAGAAAAGAGGTTAGGTTGGTGAAACAATTACCCAGCAACATAGTGTGCAATATCAGTCTTGTTACCGCCCCCATCGTCTTCATGGCCATTATTCACTTTCTTGTATTTGTATTGTCTATTTGTCTTCCTTCTTGCAATCTATCTGCTTTTCCTTTGGTTCCTCCTGTTATACCCTGCTCGTTTACCTCATTGGTTGCAGCTGGGGAGTCTCCACACCTGGAGCAGTTGGGAGGTATAGTGCCGTCCCTGGTATACCGCCCCCTAGTGGTGTGGAGGTCGCATTTCTGGTTGGGGCTCCACAATATATAATAGTACACTATCTGTGATCTCTGTTTAGAAGAGTGCAATCCTAGGAACAGCTAAGGCACTGAGAAGAACACTCAGATTATATGGCCTCTGGTAGTGGACCCGAGTTTGAGGAACACATACAGTACACACCATTCCCCCAAAATTTGGAGGTCGGGGACGAGAAGTCAATTATTATGTATACATTTACATTTTTGATTGAAGCTGTGCAAGATTTAACAACAAGTTTTACAACAAGGGACAATACACATTAACATGTCAAGGTCATGTCTCAAGGTCATGCCCATCCTATAGTATTCACAAATGTGTAAGATTTAACTAGTCCCTTGCTACTGGTGTAGCTACACAAGGTGGAGCCTACTCACCCATTTGTGAATGCTGTAGGATGGGTGCACATGCACACAATGTTGACAGCAGTGGCTTTGTCAGGACAACACTGGCAGCATGTAAATGCCTTTCACATGTCTCTTGCTGTCACCATCCTGGCTGTGACTCCAGTTCCCAGCGAGACCCTGTTCCGTAGCTTAGTGTTTACCCCTGATTAGTTTATTGTTTACACCTGCGTCTCCCTCTTTGAATTTCTGTGTTTCCTGCTCGTCCCTGCTGAGTTTAGCCTCCAGCCAAGCGTACTGTTGTTGTCTACCAGTAGTGTACCATAGTTACCGGTTACTGCCGCATCGCTTGTGTTTTGCCTTGGCCTTATTCCCCGCCTGTACTTCAGCCTATCTGCCTTTTGTGTATAGGACTAATGTCTGATTGGATTATTGCCTCTGCCCTCCGGTGTCATCACCTGTGTCTGTTGGATTATTGTGATTTTTTACCCCTGCCTGTCCTCCCGACGATTACGATTAAACGCACTACTGCCTTTGTTTCCGCCCCTCTCTGCAACTGGTTCCTAACCAGAGAGTCGTTTAATTTTGCCACAGATTGTCTCAAAGAAGTCCTTCTCTCTCTGAGCATGTTACAATAGACCGTGTGGGAGGTTTTTCTGCAATATCTCAGAAGAATTATGTTAAATTACATGAGAACAAATACAATACACTTCCATATGAATGTACAGTGTTCTTTTCTGGTAAAGTGGTTACGTGACCACAATGATGACCACATCTTGAAGAAAAAAAACAACAGATGGAATCAAATTGGAGCTTGCAAGATCATAAAAGTATCATTATGAGTTTTTTAAATAAATGTATGCAGAATAAACATTTATACTATTTTACAAATGAGGTTTCATGAGTGCATGTGTATGAAATATCTTTAACAAATATCAAATTATACAAATATAAAAAAATATTTAAGAAAAACCCCTTTTTGTATTTGTCCTTCATAGCATTTCCATGTATATATGAATTCATACACACACTTTGTATTAACATTTTAATGCTTGTGTGCCTTCATGTTAGCCCTGTAATCCAATATGTAAGGCCACGACTATTGGCAACTAGAGTATCTTTAATGTAAAGTGGGAATAAAGCAAATATAAATCTATTGTTTGTTGGTTTTTCAGGTTAAAAAAAAACATGTATGTAGAGCATTAATTAGATGCAAGGGGATTTGATGTATTATGTACTGTACGCCAGTGTAAATTATAATTAAAGTTCAAGACTTTGATCAGACCTTTGTGTGATGTTATGGCTCTGAAGTGCAGAATAAAGATGAAGCCATTACTGTTTAATCAGCAGGCAGGATTGCTAGCTCGACCACAATCCAAACATTATTTCCCTTGACAGCGGTATATGCATATCATCTTGGGGTTTCTCCTTTTAAACAAAAGATAACAAGACATGCTGGGGGAGCATGATAGAAAGAAATTAAAGTTGCGGTTTGTTTCCACAACTAGTGCAAATGTTCCTGTGCAAATGTAAATGTTGCTTTTTTACATCAGGAAGAGCAAATCTGTCCACAAGGATAAAGAATGTCTGATTAAATGGACTGCATTTATGTAGCACGTTTTTAACCTTCAAAGCGCTGTACAGTATTGCTTCACAATCACCCATTCACACACATCCATACGCCGATGGATGGCTGGCATGCAAGGTGCCAAGTAACCACCAGGGGCAGTAAGGGTAAGGTGTCTTGCTCAAGGACTCCCCGACACTTGGCGACGAGTTAGCCGGGCAACTTTTGGATCTCCGGTTGCCGCGCTCTACCTGCTGTATCACTGCTGCCCTATAAGCGTGTGTCATGCTGAGTGAAAACATAACATAAGATAAGAGACTTTAAAGTCCTGAAGCACAATAAATATCACATACAGTATGTCTTCAAGTAATACATGCAAAACATTTAAATGAATCTGTTCTGGATGCAAAATCTACAGAAATCTATTATTTTCACAACAGGATTATCATAGCTCCAAATATTTAAACTCCAAGGGTCCCTATTAGGGGTGCACGATATTGATCAAATGTGATATTGCGATATTGATCATGAAAATTGCAATGTTGGTATTAATTTCGATATTTTAAAATCACAAAGGTTATGGGAAAAGGCATTAAAATATATTCATAACATATGAAAACA
>JAODOY010016089.1:0-18996 GCA_025399855.1 Forbesichthys papilliferus | reverse complement strand
TGATGGAGCAGCTCGGTGGAGGAATGGTGTGCCTGGGAAGCATGCATTTGATGGAGCAGCTCGGTGGAGGAATGGTGTGCCTGGGAAGCATGCATTTGATGGAGCAGCTCGGTGGAGGAATGGTGTGCCTGGGAAGCATGCATTTGATGGAGCAGCTCGGTGGAGGAATGGTGGGGCTGTCCGTGGTTCATCTGCTGGGCCTGGTGTTGGAGGAGGAGCTCTGCGGAAGAATGGTGGGGCTGGCTCTTCTGCGCGTGATGGAGGAGGTCGGTGGAAGGGCGTCGCGCACGGTTCATCTGCTGCAGCAGTATCTCAGAGGACGAGTGGAGAGCCTTTAAGCTCTGGCGGCTCTGGTAGACGCCCTCGGTGTACGCTTGCTGGGGCGGGGGCTGGTGAGGGCACGGGGCCGAGCGCGACTGCCGGCGGTGGTGGCAGCTGTACCGGGCCTGTTGTTGTTGCTGTTGTTGCTGTTGTTGTTGCTGTTGTTGTTGTTGTTGTTGCTGTTGCTGTTGATGTTCGCGCATCTTGTAGAGGGGGTGGCTGGCGTGGCCGGGGTCTGAAGAGGGCAGGGGGGGTAATGACTGGTGGAGGTGCTGGAAGGCGTGGTGGAGGTGGGTGTGTTGAGAGGGCTGGGCAGGCAGTGACTGGTGCGTGTGGTAGATCTTCTGCAGCTGCTGCTGTTCTTGGTAGGCTTGCTGCTGCTCGCGGTAAGCCTGCCGCTCCTCCAAGGCTTTCTGCTCCTCGTAGACTTCCTGGTACGCCTGCTGCTCTTGGTACTTGTGTTTCTCCTGGTAGGCCTTCTTCTCCTGGTACGCTTTCTGCTCCTCGTAGATCTTCTGCTCCTCATAGAGCTTCTGCTCCTGGTAGAGCTTCTGCTGCTCATAAGCCTGTCTCTCTTTGTAGGCTTTCCTTTCCTGGTAGATCTGCTGTTCCTTGTAGGCCATCTGTTCCTGGTAGAGCTGCTGCTCTTCGTAAGCTTTGAGCTCTTCGTAGGCCTCCCTCTTTTTAAGGGCCTGCTGCTCCTCCTCGTAGGCTAGCCTCTCCCGCTCCTTGTAGGCCTGCTTCTCCTGGTAGGCCTTCAGCTCTTGTATGGCAGCGTGGGCCTGCACACCCTCTTTGGCAGGCAGCACTTTGTGGAGCGAGTGGCGTTTGGGCGGGGGGTTGCTGCGGGGCGGGGGGAGCGGCGGGGGGCCTGACTTCCTGCGGATGGGGACGTATTTGGGGGAGTGTTCAGGGGAGTAGCTCTGCGGCTGCTGCTGCTGTGGCGGAGGTGGGGCTATCTGCGGCGGAGGGGGCGGGTCGTTGAACTGGACAGGAGGGGGCGGGGGAGGGGTCATGGGGGGCGGGGGGATGTGGTCCGAGGAGGACGAGTAGGTGAGCGAAGAGGCGTTCTCTTCGCCTTCGCCGCCGCTGCTGCTATGGCCGTCGCTGGGGCTGCTGAGCTTCTCTTCCTCGTCCACCTCTCTTTCGCCATCTTCCTCCTCCTCCTCCTCCTCCTCCTCAATCTCCTCCACCATCTCGTCGTCATCTTCCTCGTCTGGGAAGCTCATCTGGACAACATCCTGGCATTACCACCAGTTACACGTTTATTAAGGAGCTGTCTCAACTTGGGCTGGCTTAGGTGTTCGATGGCGTTGTGAAATACATATGAATACATTTAATTCAAAACAGAACAGGAACACTTGCAGACTAAACTATGACACAATTTAAATATCTTGTTGTTTGTACTATAATTGGTATTCATTAAGGGTGTGACAGATATATTAAAAGATGACGATATTTCTCATAAAAGGTGACAAGCTCTTGTTGTGATTGTGTGTGATTGGCATTTCTTACCTTTTTACACTTTAATTTGTCTAATATTACTATATTATAAATGTTATGAAATGCATGTATCATATATGTTGGTATTAACCAGAGTTGTTGTGCAATGTATGAACCCATTTCCCATAGTAGATATTACTGTGCATGTGCCTAGGCGGCGCTGGGGGGGTGCTTGGGGTGACAAGAATGGCCATAGCACCCCCGTAGCACCCCCAATAAATATTTTAACTATACATTAAAAACAAATGATAATTCATCTATTTTATTCAGATTAATTAAAAAACCAACCCAAAACTTTTTCCTACCGGCTTCCAGAATTATATCGTTGTTGAATATATTGTGGAAAGGTTTGTATTGCTGACGAATTCAATTATTTTAACATAATACATATATTAGTTATTGAGCATAGTATATTATTAATACATTAGCTTAATTCATGATAGTTTACTTGGCCTACTGTAGACTATATGAATATATTTCGCGCCATTCAGGGGCGTTTTAGCACACTCTAACAAAGTTAGAGTAAAGTAATTATGTATTTGCCAGCAGTAGCTCTAGCTATACCAAAATGTTATTTTGTCCCTTCGAATCATACCGCTTTATTTCTATAGCCTAATTTAAAATCTAGCAATATGTAGGGTAGGAGAGATGGTCAGCACACCGGTTAAAGTAGTAATCAATTCTGCTTATTTATCTTTTCTCCTATAATCCTCTATATAGAACTATAGACTAAACAGCACTTTACGCCATATATTGTTAGCATTTTGTGACTTTCAGTCATATATTTAGTCATTGAAGATTTCTTAAATATATTTTAGTTTAAATTTCGTCTGGTCTTGTTATCTTGAACCCAATAACCATTGATTCATGATTATATGGCTGTGCTGCATTCTTATTGGCTGTCAGCATGGCAGCTCAACCTACCTCCTCGTAGTCATTCTCAGGTGTCAGGAAGTCGTCCACGATGGCCACCCTCTGCCCCAGCTGCTCGCTCAGCGCGTCCAGGAAGCGGTCGGTGTCTTCGGAGTGTGGCGGTTTGGAGAAGGTGTAGCGCCGCTTGCTGCTGCGGTGGGCCGGGGGGCTGGCAGGATAGTCAGGGGGGTCCGGGGGCGACGCAGGGGGGCTGTCCAGACTTATGTAAGGGTTGGACTCCCCGCTGGTCTGGGCGGTTAGCCCAGAAGGGTAGAACTGGCTGGGCGGGGGGCTGTCTTGTGTCTCGGACCAATTTGAAGGAGGGCCTTTACGGTTTCCTGGGAAGGGGTGGGGGGGAGAGATGCTGCATTTATATGGAACACGGCAGACGGCAAACACTTTCTGGTCGGCGCGGCATAAACGTCCAACAATGGCCATGTCGCATTGTTTACAAATAATTTTCTACAAATATATTGAACAAATTCATTTTTATACTGTTTTATGTAATTATTTTTTGTATTGTATCTAGTATTCTTGTGCTGCTGCAGCAAAAGTGTTACCTTCTTGTTGTCTATGTTTTCTGTGTGTGAGGGCGCTACAAACATCCGGTTGGAAATGCCGTTGCAGAGGACGACAAAAATTTCAAATCATTTTACCTTTCAATAGCATGCTGTCTGCCATTGCTGGCGTTTGCATTATTTTGCTGGCCACAATTGATTTTGCCGTCCTGCTCGTCTGCTAACATGATATCCGGGTTGCCGTCTGCCGCGTTACATGTGAACCATAACCAATATTTGCTGTAGAAAGGTAAGGTACACTGTTGTACACTTTGAAAACAGCAGGAAACAGAATTTGTGGGGGAAAAAGGAATTTGCATGAGAAGCCTCTGTCTTTGTCAACATGGTAGCCTGAAAGCTCTGATATTCCACTGATACATTTAATGGTCAGGCCTCGGAACATTATATTCCACTTTATTGAAAGGAAAACCTCTGCAGTCACAAAGCCCACATCAAACCACAAAGTCAAAGCAATGCAGCCAGAACACACACTGTCATTTTTCTTTATTTTACCCCCCTACCCTTCTTTAATCATTATTGAATCCCCCACAGGCACAAACTGAATCAAATTACCAAAGTCTTATTCCACACCAATTAAAGGCAGCGTTAGTCATTCTTGCTAATCTTGAGCTCAATTTCAAACCGAATCGCTCACGCATAGAAATGCATTGTAAAGAAAAGCGTAGCGTATGGCATCGTTTATATTCGTTGATACGGTTTGCCACTTTGTTTACAATCCTATTTACCTAGTCAGGGCTGTGTAAAAGTATTAGATTATTTTTTCAACACAGAGAGAATGGTAAAATAGTGAAATGCAAGGAGATATTGTTGAATTTGAATTTTGACGTGTATTAGCTTACAAATAGCTTGCAATAGACCTTGCCAGTCGTACGTCATTAGCCCATATAAGGACTTCTGAGTCTTAGCATTATTCCCTATAAGAAAAAAAATCAATATAAAAATGAATATAATATATAAAAATACACAATATGTCTCCCGGTGCAGGATCACAAATATAGCAACTTACATCAGTAATTACAGCACTAAAATAAGTATACGACAATTTATTTATTATATTGACACTATTAAAATACCTATATAATATTAACTATTAAAATGACTAGCTTGCACAAAGTTTCAAAGGTATAAGGTAAATTGGATCTGCACCGGTAGTAGACTTTTTACTTACTTTACTTATGTGCAAACAGCACATAACTTGAAAACGAAGACCTCAACATTTGTGAAATGTATGCCAAAAACTCCATTTATTAGCCCTGAATAAAACCGGAGCATGACATAACCCAAAACAAAACAAAAATAAAAATGCCATTCTGCGATCCTATTCGCTTTTAAATTTTAGACTTGGAAGTGCTCCCGACCTCAAACTGCGACGACACGACTGGCCTGTCCATGTCCTCAGCAGTAAGGCAACAGTAATGCTATTGGCTACCTGTGTTGCTGTGTAAGGCGGGAGAAGCTGGGCGTGAGAGAGGCTCCAGTTCCAGGAAGCTGTCCTGGGCAGGGGGAGGTCGACTCTTCAGAGACTTGGACCTCTTGGATGAGTACATGTTCTCCAGTTCAGCGTACACTGCAGACAGCTGGTGCTGAGAGAAAATACAGTTAGGCCATTCAGGATAGTCACATGAACTACACTCTAATGAATAAAGACGAGGAGTCTCCATTTTGAAATGGATGAACTAGGTCTAGAAAGTCAAAGTCCGAAACAGATACTTGCTCCAACCATGCACTGCCGCAGCTTTCCAGTAGGGGGCAGGGAAACCATCAGTGAAATCAGTTGGAAAAAAAACACCCGATTAGAATTTGTATCTGGACCTGGTTTATCCGCCTCTGCACCCCCATGGTACCAGTCCTGGGTAAGTACATTGCTGAGGCTGTTGGGAGTCTCTGGGAGGGAGGTACCATCTCCGGACTGTCTCTCTCCTGGAGCCAGCCACATCCCCGTCTGCTCCGTCGGCTCCGCCCTGACACCTACAACAATCACTCAAACATTGCTTACAATTGTAATATAGTCAAATATGTAATATCATTATGTTGGCAGGCATTGTTCAGGATGTGGGATGGAAATCCTTTGCGAAGAACAAACAAATGAATGAATGAATGAATGACAACTGACAGTGTGTGTGATAACGGCGATGTCAGTGGCGACCACTCCAACAAGATGGTGCAATGACGATGGAGAAGACGGTGAGGCCCGTTTAGCCCGTACCCATGCCCAGGTGCGTGCCTATGACCAGATCGTCAGAGCTGCGTCGGCTGCGCACGCTGTTCCGGTAGGCGGTCCCCGTCACCCTCATGGAGCTGCTGCGCCGCTGAGGCTCGGGGGCCACGTCGGGCTCCGGGGGAGGCGGGGGAGGAGGAGGGGGCGGAGGAACTGGAAGACACATGAGTTGTGCACGGTGAACATCGTGGTGCGCTTTTCAATGGAAGCAACCATGAATACTCTCTCTTAAGTGGACGTCACTAGTGACATTTTGCTGTGGAGGCTGATGTAGGAGGCGCCCGGGTAGCTACATCTACCCTGCATGGCCTGAAACAAAATCAATTTACCCCTAAAAGAGTTTGCTACAGAAATATGTTGTGGCCTCAGATTAATCGTACAATAGGTACTTAAGAATTAATGGAATATACTCAAAATACCCATCAACGCTCCCAGAGAGAAATAAGCGCTCAGAGATCCCCATGTTGAATCACAGCCTTCTCATGCAATTACCTTCACCACACAGTTACAACATATAGCCCCTGCTATACACAAACAGCGTTTCACAGACCACCATGGCAACGAGGAGAACTTAAAATGCAGTGCTGTTTATAGCCACGAGAGGCTTGGCGATAAAAAGTCAATGAGAGAAACTCAAAACAATCTTCAAAGTTCTCCATAAGATGTTACAAAGTCTCAAATCTAATTTCCTTGTTCTAATGAGTATCATTCTAAAAGGGGTTGATATTTAAAATATAATATTAACAACCTGTATACTTTATCCTATGCTGCCCTTAAGGCTGTAGGAAGGTAGGACACACGACAAAACAGGCAGGACCCAATGGGTTTTATGGCATGCAAACCACAGACAGGCACTATGGCAGGAACATGCACTACTAAGAACAATGACCAACCATGGACTGGGGAAGCACAAGGGCTTAGACAGGCATACAACACAGGAGAGACAGACCACTGGACGACAACAATGAGGAGCAGGCGTAACTCATAAGACTTTATGAAGACACAGCTGGAACTAACAAGATGCACAGGGCAGGGAATGAAGAGAGTTGGAACCAAAAAGACTATTAGACCGAGTCAGACAGGCCGTGACACTGCAGTATAATACCGTTTACTTGATTATAAAGTGTTTCCTCGTTAATAAGACACATATCTGTTATTTCTATCTCTTCCAAGCTGTAAAACTGCATACAAGTGCACACACGTACACATTTGTACACACACGCACACGCACACACACACCTGGAATAGATTTAAACCCCAGGAAGCGTGAGATCTTGCTCTGACAGTGCTCCTGCTCCTCATAGGTCAGTAGCTGGTAGACAAACTGCCAGATCACCTGTTTGGCCGGAGTGTCCAACACCGGGAATACATCCACGATCAGAGTGTCAACGTTCCTGTTGTCGGGGGAAATCAAAACGGGGGAGGAGAAGGGGAAATCTGGTTGGCTGTTCAAGTCAGAGGGGAATAGAGAAGTCCACATCCTAACTTTAAGCTCCTCCACCCCCACAAAGCGTACCTGTGCTGGAAGAAGTTCTCCAGGGCCTTACAGATGGTGTACCTCTCCTGGATGGTCAGCAGGTGCTCCAGCTGTTGGCTGAAGGTGTGCCCCTGCACCCTGATACTGGGGGGCAGGATCTCCGCCACCCACTGCAAGGAGCTGAGCACCGGGGAGCGGGCCCCGTCTCCTGCAACGACGTTCCCCGCCATCTCCTGCTGGTCTCCCAGCGTGAAGGCTGATGAGCCGTCCTCTACCACCAGGGTGGGCATGGCACCGCTGCCTTGCAGCATGGACACCACCTTCTCATGGGAGCAGGTCCTGCAGGTAGCACAGTGAATATACAACTATCATATTTACATAGCAGTATATTTAGTTTGCCAAAGAGAAATAAATTAAATAAATCAGTATAATGAAGCCATTATTGTGTGAGTCACTTGTTTCTACAAGATGAATTATAATGGTTTAATGGTTCGGTTGATTTAATATACTTAAATTGTTGCCCATTAAGATGCATTATATGCCTAGTGAGAATAATTTCTCAAATCCACAGATATGTAAAAGGGAATACAAAAAAAACGCATTAATAAGGTCTCAGTTGAAATATAATGAACCTATCATTCAGGCCAATTAAGATGCAATACCCCCTTCCACACACACACACACACACACACACACACATTTTGTAGCATATCTCCAAGAAGAATGATGGTGTTCCACTAATAATTGTACAATATAACTTCTGTAGAGGAAGGCCGCATCCACCCAAATTAAAGTCCAACTAGAATTACATATATAGATTCATAAATGTGTACAATAATGTTTTCTGCACTCTCTAGGCAAGCACTACAAAAACACAAAGAACAGCCATTTCAACACAGCACTGGTGACAGCATAGGTCTATTTTCAGGAAACTGTTCCCATTTTATATGCAAACTATCTTAAATGAGATTGAAAACTGAATTATCCAACAACAATGTGAAACAAAAAGAAATAAAAAATAAACAGATTTGACAGCCAGATAAATAAGAATTCTCTCGTTTTTCACTTGAAAAAACCAAGGGTTACGTAAACAAGGAACCTAAATAAGTACAAAGACAAAGATGTGTTGTTGCCAAATGTGACTTTTAGACCTCACCTCATGTCCAGTCCATTGAGAAAGAGGATGCGATCCCCTGGTTTGAGGCCGGCCTTATCTGCAGGGCTGCCTGCATAGAGGTGGGGGGTGTTTAAATTGGATTATTTTTACTTTCTTGGGTACAACAATGCTCTATATTGGCTGTGCTTAAGGGATTAAACATACAGTAGTTTACCATTCTTATATTGGAATTATCTTAAAGGTATATAATGAAATATTGAGCATATTAAACTTACAGAAGCTCCATTCATTTCTTACTTATATCTACTTGATTGGTGTTAACCTAGTGTCATATGAGGGTAAACACAGATCCAGCTAATACAGTAAATTAGCAATATGTCTGTCTGATAGTGGGTAAGCATTGACATTAACACATGGACAACTACATATTATTACAATATTATTACTAAATCAGCAAAGAGCAGAGAATAAATGCAGCAAAGAAATAAATACAGAAATAAATCTCACTTTCATAACGGTGACTTGACATCTCCCTCACACATGTCAAAACATATTGTAGAGCCTTTGTCATTTGAGCTGCTGTCCCTGAAGTGTCTGCACGAATATGCTTATCTAAAAATTACACCGTCTCACTGAAAATGTACTACATTCCCCCCACACGCACGCACGCACGCACACACACACACACACACACACACACACACACACACACACACACACTAGGAGGTGTAGGTAACGTTTGTAACTTACCAGGGATGATAGAGTCTATCCATACTGGTGCATGTCCTCTAAGTGTGAAGCCAAAACTCATGTTGCCCTTG
Organism: Forbesichthys papilliferus; assembly: GCA_025399855.1. Taxonomy (NCBI): domain Eukaryota; kingdom Metazoa; phylum Chordata; class Actinopteri; order Percopsiformes; family Amblyopsidae; genus Forbesichthys; species Forbesichthys papilliferus. The sequence continues at coordinate 10,049 of JAODOY010016089.1, read as the reverse complement.
CAAACCCTTACTGTCCTAAATAGAACAATGGGTGTTTACATTAAAGGGGTGATTTGTCATTCATGAGTTGGTGTGTGTAAATAGCAACAGTCTTGGACAGCCAGCCATATAAGCAATACTTCTACTGGCATGTTATTAGATGTGATCTCTCCTTTATAGTTACAAATGACTTAAACTTTTATTATCACATACATTTATTAAAAATGAGCTGGTTGCTGCTACATACCTTGTGTGTGCTAACAACGTAACGTTTATCTTATTTAAGGCAGACACATTATCATTTCACCTCCCTTAATCCATAAAACAACAGGAGTCCATATTATGGGCCACATACAGATTTTCCTATTTGGCAGACAATATTAAATTCACTGCCTGCATTAATAACCCTGCTTAAATATGGACAGAAACCCCCCAGAGAGCCATATACCAGCCTCATTATTTATCTAAGTAAGCTGAAGCCACAGAAAATATGGCGGTTGCTAGTGGCAGTTTAAAATAATGGTGGAAGGATAGGTTGCAATAATGATTTCTTTATCCTATTTGGATATATCAGTTTAGATTGAGTGAACAGATTTTTACCATTCAACCAAAAAGTAACATTAAAGGACAATAACTGCTGCAATTCCGATTAATAGAAAATAAACAATATCGCGACAAAGGAAAATGTGTATAACATATACATTATATATTCAGTGTTGGTTGAATGGCAGATGAGTTCATGTTTTAACCTAAACATTTTTAACACGTACAAATGTTCAGGCTCACAGTGCATGTACTGTTGTTGTTGTTGTTGTTGTTGTGGGGGTTATAAAACCTGCTTTTGACTGGAAGGGGAGAGAAGATGGCTATTTTAGGAGAAGGAACAAACACAGCATATATCTACGGGAAAAGACTGAAGACGATAAGAGAGAGAATTCACATTCAAAAATAAAACGAGTATATGCTATCAAAAGTGTAAGAAACATGAGATTTGAATTCAAATGAAGCAATATTCAGTTGTGTTATGAGGAGCCCCCTTAAACCTCACCTGCAGCTGGACGTGGTTGCACTGGAGTGCCCTGCTATGAGTGAGGTGGTTTTACGCACGCCGCGGGCGGGGGGCACCGCGCTCTCCTCGGCCTGGGTGCGGGGCACCGAGCTCGCTCGGGTGGACACCAGGAGGCGCTCTGGGTGGTCTTCGCTCCGGCTGCGGCGCAGGCGGTTGCGACTGGGGTCGCTGAAGCTCCGACCTTTGAAGCGGCTCATCAGGCTCTGGGAGACGACCTCGTCGAAGCGCTCCCGGTGCTTCTTGGGAATGAAGATCCTGGAAAACATAGTGCAATCAGAAGAGTGGAGCGGAAAAGGCTACATCAGTGTGCAAAGCAGCATAGAGGGTTGGCTTCAGGTTGGTATTTGCTTCCTCAGGGTATCTCTCATCAATACCACAAAGATAGATCTCTCCACTTAACGCCAGGAAAGAACCCCACAGTCATTTGGATATCATCAGGAGATGGCAATAGTCTTAAAACAATACAGTCCCCATATGCTGTGTCTACTGTATTGGTCCACCATGAGCCATATTCCACATTAAAAGAGTTTCGCAGGAAGACCGTAAGTTAAGAAACACAGTAAGAGATACTGTGTGTGGAATCAAGATCAGCGAAGGTCCTTGTCCACGTGCCAGATCGGCTTGGGAACAGCTTACAAGTAGTGAAAGAGTCCTACTGCCACCTGTGATAGAAAATGTCGAACTTGTCCTCTGCTCGAAATTCTTTTCTCACGGTCTCTCTCTCTCACACACACACACATACATTACAATTCCATTCCTGTCTTCAGGGCTCTCCTGCATACTGTATCTCTATCCCTGACAAAAACAGGACAGCTCTTTCATCCTAAAAACTGCCTCTCTCTCTCTCTCTCACTCTCTCTCTCTCTCTCTCTCTCCCTCCCTCCCTCCCTCCCTCTCTCTCCCTCTCTCACTCCCCCACCAGTGTTCCCATGTGAAGGGATCTCCTGGGCTGGTTTCATGTTTATATCAAGCTCAACTGCCACATTCACATATGTGCCTCTCCTCAACTCAATCCCCACTGGTGAGAATAAGGGGGCGAAGATTTGCTTCACGGTTTCTTTTGCAGGTATTTGACAGCAATGAGCAAGAGATGTTTCCGTAGCTTCATTAAAACCGCCATTTGATTTTCCACCAGAAATAACGCTTTTTTGTAAGCACCGCTCAGTAATGATGCATTTCCAAGTAGAAATGATAAATAAAACTCAGTAACATTTATCCTCTGAGGAATTCTCATCTAGACTGATACCTGTACCATGAAATCCAACCAATTAAACTTTAGGGGGCAAATTGTTTTAGTATAATTATATACTGTATACACAGACACACACACACACACACACACACACACACACTATACAACAATCACTTTGTACCCCTCATCAATGCAGTCACCTGCCTGGCCTGTAACAACGCGACAGCTCTCAAGGCCAAGGCACATGTAGGTGTACAGGCATCTGTGTCACATAGACTAGGCTTCTAATTAAAGAGCCATGTGAATTGTCAAGATGCCTATTTGTGAACTAGGTCAGGGGAGGTAGGAGGAGGTGTATACAAAACACATGGCTGATATGACAACATACTATATGCTAAATGCATTTGCAATACCATTTTGTCCCATCTGGAAAGAATGCAGGTACCGTGTTTTTTAGTTTGATTAGTCTGTGCCAGAAAATATCATGGCGTTTTAGATACTGCTTCTAATTACAAAGTACAGGTATTTAACCCAATCATAGAACCCCCTATTTAAATATATTAAATTAACTAAATTAACAGACTCAGGTAATGAAAAGGAAAATGTTATTTGGTAAATGGTAAATGGGCTCATTTATATAGCGCTTTTATCCAAAGCTCTTTACAGTATTTTGCCTGACATTCACCCAGTCACACACACATTTATACACCGATGGTGATCGCTGCCATGCAAGGTGCGACCAACCACCAGGAGCAGTAAGGGGTTAAGCATCTTGCTCAAGGATGCTCACAGGTAGGTCAACACTGAGGTTATTTAATCATGATTCAAATGTGTTTCCATATTAGCTAAACATGACAGACCATGATATTGAATACTGGTCCAGTAATGTACTCCTAGAAATAAGTACTGAATACAGAGGACCTAATTCAATATCTAATCAGAAAAGCAAATGCACCCTAATTCATTGAAAGTTACAACCTTGTGTGTTACATAAAACCCTAACCATAATTAGTACATTAGAGATACCCTATACCATACATCTTTAATCGAAGAAATATATTTTGCTATAAAAAAGTTATAAATAGTTAAAAGTGAATCCCTATGGCATGTTACAAACACACAATAATAACTAATCTTGATCTAAATGATTTCCTAATGGACACCGTCGCTGACTACTACTGATTCACTAGCAAAGGGACAGATAGCTAAGCAACTTAGTTTATTATTTCCCAGAGGACTGTCCAATTAAGGCAAGCCCTCTCTTTGTAGTGGGAAGCTACTATACTGTATACTGACACACAAAAAGAGACTAGATGGATTTGGATGGATGTACATGTAGTTTTAAGCAAAGCAACTGAGCTATATCTGTGGTAAGTATGTCTATCAGATTTTGCCTATTTGCGTAGGGAGAGTATACCATTACAGTACATAGCCTAGACATGCAGTTCACTATAACTAACTTCAAAATCAAACTACATTGTGTTTTTGTGGTTACAATGGAGGTGTAATTAAACATGTCATGTGGGTGCCATTAATTACAAACAGCATTTCTGCCAGTGAGAAATACATTTCTCTCATGGGGAAGATATGTTTTTATCTGACGGACAAGTCTGCTCTATACTGCCATCATGGGGGTAAACAATGTATAGCAAACAAGACTTCATTAAAATTAGACGTTCAGTACAATAGCCATACAATTGAGAAGAATGTAAGAAGGGAGAGGGGGCTAGAAACAGAGGGGGGAACGGGAAAGACAAAGGGAGAGGAGGCAGACAGGTAGAGAGAGGTATTGTATATTGTAGTGAAAAATAAAGAGAACACTTTAAATGAGAATAGATTAAGCAATGTAAGGAATCAGAGAAATTGGACATAACAGATAGAGCAGAGAACTAGAGCTCTATCTAGGCCAGGGTCACATACCTGTTGGGAAATAATCTAGGCTTTCTGTTTTGAAAGGCTATGTAGGCCACAGATCTGTTTCCACTCATGCATCACATCAACCACTCAGACCTTACATCATAGAGAATACCCTGGGTTTGTTGCCCATCACTCATTATGTCGAACTTCCAAACAACACTGTGAAGAGAGCATAAAGAGAAGTTTCCTCGTCAAAACTTTGATGTAGGCCTCAGGATGCCCTCAATTAGAAGGAGGGCGACGGGTCCTATAATTAGGTCTGTGGCGGGGGGTGTATCAAGGACACAACACGCAACGGGATGAATGACAACGGCAATTGGATGGGAAACTCATTACGAGAACCATTATTATCAGACCCACTTCTGATCAGGCTGACTGGCAGCTAGGCTACTGGTGGGTTAAAGACATGTGTAAAAGCACACAATGTGTCTAGGACAGCATTGGCATTTGAAAACATACAAAAGTCAATTGAAGCATTGGAGGCTCACATCAATAAATATTTAGTTATACGCATCGTGGATGGTGCAAAATGTGCACATTTTGGAAAATGTCATATATTAAATTAAATAACTCAGTTTCAATGTAACAATATTTTTGGCATCTCGATATTAACAATTCTGGGCAAGGACCGTGTAGGAGTCTAAATGAATTAACTGTCACAACATCAAACAGACCCATCAGAACGGTTACACATCCCAAACCTCTCTGAGCCATTCTAACTTCACAACTCCAAGCACTGAGCACAGAAAGAAAGCCATACCGAAAGTGTCTGGAGAGGCTCCTATCCCTTCCCATGGCTTTCAGGGCTCCAAGGAAGTCTCCTCTCTACCTCAGTAAGTCCTCATCCCGTCCAAACAAACTATTCCAAACATAGAGCCGTGAAGAAAAAGGAGGGAGAGCTGAGGTGAAGGATCGTGTCCTGGATCTCAGCACAGCGTGCGGCAGGCTCGGAGAGCGGCCAATGGGAATAGCTACCTAGAGGGGAGGTGGGAAACACAAGCAGCAGTGCCTCACAAGCATAAACAGCTTCAAGACATCCGGAGGCAGCGCCAGCTGTGCTCCAGCTTCATCCCTTTCAGGTAACACACTTCCCATCCACAGACGACTTCCACCACACATGTGCAGTGAGCTGAGAGCCGGGGCCAGTCACCATGGCCGCAGGTTAGTCCTGTCACTCAGTCGTCAACGATGAAATGGCTTGAGACAAAAGAATCTTCTCCTCCCATTGAGAAGCAGGAGGGAAGGAATGAGAGGCGTACTGGAGGAGAGAGAGTGGAGATGAGAACCCCAGTGGAATTGCACAGGCAGGGCAGTGCAGTGGCTGTGTGGATGTGCTCATGTGCATGACGGAGCAAATAACGGAGATGACAATCACCCCTGAGCGCTCATTTCCAAAGGGACATGGTCAATCACTGGTTTTGTGGGAGCAAACCATCAACAGTGAAACTGTGTTTTAGCAGTGTACACGGAATAAACAAGCATAACTATAAATAACTAAATGTATGCGCATTATAAATCAATCACATTTTGTATTCTATAATTGTGTTAATAAAAAGAATATTGAAAAATGATCATGATACCTCCAAAATCCTCCTGCAACCTTGCGACGGGTCCCACACCCCCCCCCCCACACACACACACACCTCATTAGTGTCAGTAGACACTAATGATTCAACACGACGTATGTTCCTGTACCCAGTTTTTGACGCTGCTAGGTGCGTCTGAAACCTAACAGGGAATTTATTAAGAGAAGTAGGCTGCTTAAAAATAGAACACATCTTGTGGGAGGGCTGAACAAATCTGTGTGGGGGACACACAGTCTGAGCCGAACGGGACCAGGCTGGTCAACTTGTTACAAGGGGGACGAGAAAGAAGATGGGAACTTGTAAAGCTGTCTAACGCACCAAGATGGTTGTGAGACACTACCTCTAGCCACAGATGGGTGTTTGGGGAGATGGACAAAGGGCTTGTGCTTGTCTGTCACACACATATAACTATAGTCTCTCAGTAAGGCATAACATTACCCAGTGCTGTTAACCCATGAACCATTGAGGGCTGAAGACAGCTCAACAAAAAACAAACAACTGTTTATCTCTTAAGTAAGGACTGAATCTAAACCTGCTGAACCTGAACAGTAGTGGAACATAATGCAGGTTCTTTATGCATTCACTTATATGGTTTCCTCAACAGTACATTACTGTAAGCTACGTGTCCAACTGTTCCTCACCAAAGTAATGTTCGCTAACCACTAAAACTTTTGCACACAGCAGGTGATTTTTTTAATTAGAGCGGAACTAATAATTGACTTCAACACAACTCAATTTAACAGCGTGTGGTAGTGTTGCACTCACCTATAGCCTATATACAACCTACAGTATACTGTCAGCAAAAACAACAGGTCATAAAACTGTATTCCCCAGGTCTCCAGATACAGTACTATGTCATTACCAGCAGCACACATCTACACCAATAACACCCCTAGGCTCTAGCCAACCAATTCCACATCCACACAGGCATATGAGACTGCATCTCAAAACTGACTGCATGCTTACAGAACCCGGCTGATTGATCGGGGCAGACAACCAATGCCTTGTGTGTGACTCGAGGATAAGCACCTCCTGTCCATGCACCAATTTGCTGCAGTTAATTTACTGTAACTTTACTTTACCCCAATATGACGGCTAATCAGGCAAAACAATACATTTTACTAGTATAGTCACACCACATGCAGCGCATACAACTTCCACTGTGTGCGGTAAAGGACTGCATACGCCCATCTAGGTCAGCGTGCACCTCAGCTTAACATGCCAGGATGTAATAGTGGGTAGCCTACATGAGCGCTACTAAAATAAGACATATTCAAAGGAGCATTGACAGCCTCATTTGGAAATTGACTTGGTGTCTGCCTACCTCACCCACCTCCTACAGTGAGGAGAACACCTCAAACGGCTCCAGGTCACACACAGCTGATTCATAATTAATGGCCCTCTCGCACAACGCAAACATTACACTGCAACGCGGCGTCGTCTAGGGAAACAGAAGCAATACCCAAGCAATTTCCCAGACAACTTCATGAAAGTGAAGTTCTTAAAGTGCACTAAACCTTAGTTGTCAGTTAGAGACAGCAGGCTATGTAGTGACCAATCATATAGCATAGAAAATGCAAAAGTGCAGAGTATCATATAATAGTATACTTTAGAACAGACTAGAATTCAGCACCACCTAACTATGATAGAAATAGCAAAGCCCATTAATGAATTCTCCCCCAAAATACATAAACAAGTATGTTTTGCATCCACAACTTACCTTAAACAGCACATAATTGCTTCCTACCTAGAGCAACATAGCACAGAAGTCTATGTAGTGCAGGGTTGTCCGAGTGCGACTGTGGTACATTGAGTCCAAATAATCTGCACTTGCTGATGCTCGCATCTTCCACTAAAACTAACGTAAACGCTGTTGCAGCATATAGTCTGAGGAATAGGAAGGCAGGAAGATTCATTGATGTTGGCTTTGTGTATATCTAAACTGGCACCAGAGAAACATGGGGGGGGGGGGGGAAGACAAAGGAAAAAGACAAAAGTGTTGTTTGTTAAAAAAAATTGCAATGCTGAGAATGACGAAATGCAATAACCTCTAGTGGCTTTCGTCTACACCCCCCACGCACCTCTCCACCCACCCCTCCACCTCCCAACACCTCAGGACTTGAAACAAGCACTTGTCATTACCGACAGGCTAATGGTGATCAAATATATTGAAATATACAATGTATGGGTGGTCCCTACCACGTAATAGTATGGATATGCTGAAAAGAGGCTTGCTTTTTTGTTGAAATATTGATTTTGGGGAGAGAAATAACATTAAAGTGCCGTTTGCCTCTGTGGACCTATAGTAGTTGTATAAGTCTATACTTCACTAAACCTTATAGGGCAGTGTTTCTCAAATGAGGGTACAGTAGGTGTACACTAGGAGCCCTAAAAAAGGTACGTAAGAGAACCTGGAAATCATAAATTCATGTAATTATTTCAGGAAACAGAACTAATATTTCTTAAACAAATGAATACAAAAATGGGCTCATGAATAGAGCATGTAACTCTTGATGACACAGGGAAGCATGAACACACACACAGACTGTTCCTGATGAATCATCAATTCACTGTCATGTAGCATAGCAGATGCTTTCTCCAGCTGCACATACACAATTCACACCATATTACAGCATAGTCAATCACCTCCAGCGATTACTCCTCTCCGGTGTATACAGTAGGATGCTTGAGGAGGCTGTGTGAATGGTCGGTTAGAGAGGGGATTCATTACAGAGGGCGCACACCAAGGGCGTGTGGCTGAACGAGCTAAACAGCTTAGTTAGATGGTTACAGTAGAAACCAGAAACCCTTGATAGCAGATATCATCTTCTTAAACCTTTTTTTAAACAGGCCTTCCAATTCCATATACCGTATTTCCATGTACCGTTGTTCAGCCATACCGTATCTCTCGTAACCAAGTACTAGTATTGCATAGCAGAAATATGTAGCAGTGGAAATCCATTTGTTCAGATTGCACAACATTTATGTAAGAAACATGTCTGACGTTGTCTGACCCTCTGCCATGACCTCCGCTTTGTCTACCGGACTGATTTATTTGTATTTGTGTTAAGAAGTCTGTCTTATCTGTCTGTCTGTCTACCTGATGCTGTCAATCAGCTGTTGGTGCTCCTCCGTGATCAGAATGTCAGGGAGAGCGTCGGCAAGGTTCTCCACATCCCTCTCAGCGGCATACTGCTTCAGCACCTCAAACAGCTTCTCTTTAATGTCCGGCTCCTCTCCCAGAACCTCCTCCACCTGGAGCAGCAGGCACATTCATCCAGACATGACACAAAACGCACAGGGCAAAGAGAACAAGCATAGCTGTTAGCTTAGCTTACAGTGCATCAATTCATTTACAGTATATAAGATACATTTTAGATACAGTACATGTCATTCTTGACTAGAACTAGAACATTTTATCACATTACTCCAGACCTTGATGAACTTCATTGGCTGCCAGTTTATCAGAGATGTGATTTTAAGATTCTATTGTTTACCTACAAAGCATTAAATTGACTGGCACCTTCCTATTTACCTGACCTTGTGATACCATATGTTCCATCCCGAGCCCTACGCTCACAAAATGAAGGCTTGCTATCCATCCCTAATGTTAAAAAGAAATCAGCAGGATTTAGAGCATTCCAATGGACCCATGTTTATGGAATTCCCTACCAGCTGATGTTAGGGGTGCTAGTACTGTTTCGACCTTCATAATCAAACTAAAAACCAATTTGTACTGTGAACCTCTGCTTAAGGGCCTAAATGGTTATATATGCTTATAGGTGTGTTTCTGGCCTGTTTCTCTTTCTCTGTCTGCCTACCATCACCTATTGCATCTTAACCGTCCTGGGGGGGTGGATTCCTCCCTCTGTGGTCCCATCCAAAGGTTTCTTCCATTTTTCCCATTATGTTTTTAATGGAAGTTTTTCCTTGCCCGGGGAGAGGAGCAGGTTAAGGGGGTGTTGTTTGTTTCCAAGTGAAATGTAGGCTGTAAAGCCCTTTGAGACTGCAATGTGATTATGGGCTATATAAATCAACTGACTTGACATTCTCGAGAACTCTTTTAGAAATTTAGAAACACCGACCCACACATTGAAATGCATTGCAAAGCCAAGGGCATTGTTGTTGTGAGCGGTGCTCGCCACTTTGTATATGTTCTTATTAAGAATCCAGGGAAGTACGGTAAGTTAGCGAAATGCAAGAAGATATTTGGCGAATTTGACAAAAAGTGGGAGGTGTTCCAGGCACGTCCAGCTGGAAGGAGGCCTCGGGGAAGACCCAGGACCAGGTGGAGAGATTATATCTC
>JAODOY010016088.1:0-51232 GCA_025399855.1 Forbesichthys papilliferus | reverse complement strand
CTCATTTACCAAACTGTACAACTGATTATGATAAAAGTTATACCGTTGGAATCTGTACATCCTGGGCTTTCATATGACATGTGGCATGTGTGGGTAGCATAAAGTCAGCAGAATTGATTGTTTAGATGCTTGGTTAGAATTCTGTTTTGTTTAGGTAAAAATGTATTTATTACTTTTTAGTTGAGTTTCTTCTCTTGAAGTGGATGTGCAGCATGTCTATGTTGCTTTACTTTTAGCATGTTCTTGTATCATGTGTGCAGGGAAGAGTGCAGCTGCCCCCGCCGGTGGGGGCTCTCGTTTTTAGGTGGTTTTAAGATGGCACATAGACACATGCACTAATCAAGACGCATATAAACCCAGGGTCCTGTAATCAAGCCTACACTTTCCCCCCTAAGAACTGAATGGGCCAAATATGAAGAATCTTGTCATATTTAAATAGTGTACTAAAATAGCTTAGTGCAAACTTTTTGTACACGCCAGTGAAGTTTCCACAAAAAATAAAAAACAATACAAATCTGAAATGGATCAATGAACATACCAAGAGATACAAGAGTTAGCAAGAGTACTAATTTTAAGTAGCTTTGGATAAAATTACCTAGTTAATCGCATCTCATGACTGAGCCAGCTACACACATCCTGTAATGTTAACCACTCAGGTGAACTAATTCATAATCAGATGAGGTCCAAGCCTTAATATGTTATAATAAAATGGTGACAGTCCTCTAGTGGCCGTGTATTAATAACATGACTCTAAACTGTAAGATCTGGGGCATCTGCATGTTTGCAAATGAAGCAAGACATTCTTCACAAGCCACTTACTGACAGAGGCAGCACTGCAGTGGCACTTACGTTCGATGACGTTCCAAACACAGAAAGGTTGAAGGCAGGTTTTTTTAGACTGGAGTGGGCGTGCTGAGGCCCACAATTTGTTCTGTCTATCTCTGGGGACCAGAGGCGGGGTATTGACGTCGGCTTAGAGGTGGGAACATCTGCAGAAGAACCCGGGAGTGTTCAAACAGCGGACGGCAATAAGGACTACAGTCACACGCCTTAATCACTAACTGTGTAACTAACCTTTATCAGAGGCCCGGGAGGAGAAACCGCTGGTGGTGGAGATGTTGTCGTCTTCGTGCTGAGAAAGGTTGTCTTTGATTTCCTTCACCAGGGAGAAGCCCATAGAAAAGGGCCCGGGGGCCATGGAGGTGGAGGGCCCGGGGGCCGTGGAGAAGGGCCCGGGGGCCCTGGAGGTGGAGGGCTGAGTAAAGGGGCTGCTGGAGGAGCCCAGCACTGGGGAGGCTGCGTCCAGCGGGGGGAAGTGGAGGTTTGAGCGGTTCAGAGGGGGGCGAGACAGGGAGCTCTCTTGGTAGTTCAGAGACGCCCTGCTAGTCGAAGGCTCTGTTGGGGGAAGAATTAAAATTACAATTCAAAGTTAGAGAACGTTTTCTCAAGCAAAGGTCTGGATTCAGTATTGAAGTAGTTGGATCAACTTCTGTACGTAGTCAACAACGGACTGTCAAATATGATCAAATAAAATGACATTACATTAAAACATTACAGAAATATGTAAGCCCATTTTCAGTTTTCACATTTTACACTTTAAACAGAGGAACATTGACAGTAGATTACTGTAATAATAAAGGTTATATTCTTAATTCAAGTAAAATAAGTGCTGCATTTAAAAGCATATACATAATTATACCAAGAGGCTCTTAGTATAACGTCGCTTTAGAAAATGTGCACCTTACAGTAAAATTCTAACATTGGGTTTGGGTTCACACTGCAAGCCCAAATAATTTTTTTGGCATATCCAGATATTTGTAAATCAAATCCAAACCACATTTGCAATGGAGGTGGCTTGATATGTGACATAAATCAATGTATAGGCTACAAACAGGTCTCTGTCTGAATGTTCTGGACACTCAAATAAGATTTCAGAAGTGTCTTTTGTGGTAGGTTACTTGCAACTCTCTCACGCTGCACAGAGAAACTCACCGCGACTACAGCCCGGAACAATGCAACAGGCCTCCTCCATCATACACTGGTGATCACTGGTGTTCACCAGATAAACGTACCAACTGAACAGGCTGGGGTATTCACGGCGGGCTTCAGTGTACAGCGAGAGAGTGTTGTGAGTGAAATGAAATCGGCTTTGAGCTCTGGGAGACTAGGCAGCCTAACAATCGCCGCTGTTAATCGCCACAGTCTCGGAACATGCTTTATGAGACATTTTGGTTTTGTAAGAATCTGACCATTCTTCATTTAAAAGGGTATATATGTTGTTGTCTCTTTCTTAGAGCACACCGTGTGAATATTACTCTTCTTTCATCTCGTAACTCATATTAATTCACTCTATATCTCACTCAATGACTCAAGTCGGTGAGTAGACATGATTGGCTGAGTAGCATTATGTTAGATGATAAACTAACGCATGCAATTTATCCATGTATTTTCCAGGGTCAACATCCCAGTGGTGTGCAGATGGGGACAAGTGGTGCCGGTTACAATAGAAACCTTCCGTCAAATACAATAGTTTTCAATAATTCATGAGTTATAGGTCCGGGTCCCAGTAGGACAGCGCCTGGGTCCGGACCAAGACCGAGGTCCGCCAATTAGTGGCCTCTGCTGTAGGTGGACAAAGGGCTTAGCCTCCCCCTTTGTCAGCCAAGGCCCCTGGATCTGGCTCACCTGCTTGACTGGTGCTGGGCTCTGAAGAGTCCCATCCGTCAAGAGGAGGAGGTCCCACCTCGCTGCCATTAGGGGGCAGCAATTGGCTGTTATGCTCTGGTGCCTGCACAGCCTCATCCACCTCAGCAGCCTCACCGTTGTTGAAATATTTCTGCAGCCAAGAAGGAACGATGCTCTTTACTGTGTCCGTCACTCGACTGATCAGGCCTGGCTGCTGCTGAGAAAACAACAGAATGTCATCAAATTCAACTTTATAAACTACGTCTTATACATTTTACACTATTTTGTTTAAAGGCTGTTAATCAATATTGTATTTGTAATATTTTCCAACAACCTTGTTTGAAATGCCTTATGCATTGGCCAGTGTAATGGCCGGCTTCAGCTCACTGACAGCTGAAATTGGGGAAATGTGTGTTTCTGCGGCTGACCAAGTGTATTGGCTCAAGGCCAATCAATGGGGAGGTATCCATTTATTTCTCCACACTAGATATATCAAAGCCAGCATTTCAGGAAAACCTGTATTGGTACTTAATTCACACGCTGATGTGTTGACATCTTCAATCCAGTGCACTTCCTAAAGTTTCTTTCACATTCTAATAAATGTACGGTGTTAGAAGCGCGGTAAAAGCCTTCTCATGAAAACATAACATATTCACTTCTGTTTCCAATTGGTGCAGTATGATTGAATGAGACTCCAATGGTCTAAGACAATATCGTCATGAATGTTGTGTTAATATTTGGAAAAGTCAAAGTACTGTAGATATAAGGTGTGAAAGGGGGCAGTGTACCACTTTATATGCATGCCGTCAAACCAACATTCAGAAGTTAGCTCTCGCTACCTGATAAGAGCCATGTGTGCTTCTTGCATTCTGCTTATCTGTGAAAACAGGTTCGCAGTCTGCGCTACATACATCTTGTATTTACTTTAGATTCACATACATTACCCATCATGACGGAGCGGGCACATCTGAAATAAATACAACACACTAGCAATGTTTACCTAATACTAGCATAGGCTTGTGTGATTAAAAAGGTATTAACGGGGGTTGTATTTCCTCTGTGGACAGTCACAGGACCAAAGCCAGGCCCAAGCTGTAGAAATGAGATGGGTATTGTTCACCCAGGAAGCACCGGTGTTAGGTCAAAACAAGGGCACAATTTATTTGCAATATCAATTTATAGCACTCGCCCATCACTAGTTCAAACAGTATTTAGTGTTTGAAGAGGACTGCAACTAAAACGTCACAACCCGTCAACACTAGTCAGGCATGCCCTCAAAAGAAACACATTTTTAAAACTTAACTAGTAAATCACATGTTGATATCACCTAAGTACTGAAGAGGCTTGGCATTCTCTAATTCATTTTAACTTTTCTAAACATAAGACATTAAGACCTAACTGTAAATGAGATGTCACACAATGTAACCGTGTAAATACTGCATTTACAATTACAACAAGCACACAATCAACCTGAAATAAAAGCATCACAGGTTTTTAGTTTGTGGACATTGCAAGTTCTCGTTATGCTATAAATATACACAAGCATTAATGTGAAAGGTGTTCAATCTAAACAAGTGATATATATTATAGTCTAGAATGTGCCCTCTAGTGTGACAACAGCACCAGCTCCACTGTTTGAGAAGTAAACAGATTGCAAGCAATTGCTACTAATTGCATATGATTATTTTCACTGTGCAAGTGTACATAGCCGCTTAATGCCAATATCTTAGCTTCCCCACTTTCAAATAGTGAATCATGCATACCACCTAAGATCACAACATTCACATTTGCATGTGGCCCATGTACCCCTGAGCCTCCACGTTATAAACTGGTAGCATTATGCAACAATGGAGGGAAACAATATTACCAGAGTGATACTGAATGATCGTTCAACTCCTACAGCAAAAACAATTACATAAGTAACATGGAACTCATGTAACAAGCTATATATAACAGACCTCTTTCTTTGCCATTTAAATGTTCTCTTCTAATTCAAAACCATATTGAGATCACTAAAAAACTAATAGGACCACATAGGTGCAGTTAATGTTAACTAGCTCATTATTTGTAATTTAGTACAGTATGTATTTTACGAATACACTACACTTAACTGGCTACATAAAATTTGCTCATGTCCGTTATGAAAACTGAAGGCCCAACAAATACGTTCTTATTGACTAATATCAGTGGATTACATCAATATGTTAACAGTAGCCTATTGTATATAAAGTAGCAGACTACTGCAATGACACGACATGGAATACCTGAATCATTTATACAAGGTAAAATAGGATTTTCTAAAACAAACAGAAACCAAATTGTAAAGTGTTTTACTGAACACAATAGTTTTGGTGGTTATAGGCCTAATAATAATACAGAAATCAGCCAACTATCTTTCTGACACTGGCCGTCTAAAAACGAAAAATCACAATTGTGCACATAGCATGCTATGCTGGTTATTCGCTAAACCATCTGCAGATTACTTGAAATTCTAGGTAATTTGCTTGATGTTGAACATGACAATCGACTGAAAAGTCCGTCAGTTTTTCAGTAAGTACGGTATGTGCTTGGGCTTGTGCTTATTTTAAATCAGTGTCTTTCTAAGCGACAGTTAAGCCACTCGGTCAACCATGTGGGCTACCAATCGGGCAATGCTTCATGCGCAATCCAGCTGGCAGAGATTTAGCTAACGTCAACTACGGGAAAGATATATTGACGGAATATTTTCTGCACGTATCATTCGTGTATATTGTTGTGTATAGGGGGGGACATGTCAAATACAACGATAACACAACAGGCAATTTTACGATGTTCCAAAAGTTCAGAAGCAACGACAACAATGCGCCGTTAGCTAACACTAAGCTAGTCGGCTCAGCTAAAATGTAGAATTCCACTTCCCTGCCATTACCAACTTAACTAGATGCGAACACGTCTCAGTTGTCGCTGTTGCAAATCACTAAAAACGTGAAATCGACTATAATCGAACTTCTAATAGCAGTGCATACTACGTTTTAAAACTGCCAATTTTGTTTCAATCCCAGGTGGTTTGCTAGTTTGTCGGCTAAGAAACTTAAAGCTAGCCTGCTAACTATAGGTAGCATTTCCTCTTCATGCTATCAGCGCGTGGAGGCCGTGAGCGCTAACACTAGGCCACAATATATATCCTACCAAACAATAACAAAGCGGGGAAATTAATGACATTGTAGTTTGTACAATCGCAAAAGTGTATGCTTTTCAAACAAAAACCTTTTCTATTATTTACCTGTTTACTTTTGGCGTAAGGTTTAGAGGCAATATGATATCTCCTGCTTCTAATTTTCCCTCCACCCGTGGCCGCCATGGCTTGTTCGTTTGAGTGCCTATCGGTCGTTCGGCGCCGGATAGCTGTCATCCAGCACACTGGCTATTCAGAAGAACTATGGGAAATGGAGTAGCCGACATTGGCCGTTTGCGTTGGATGTTAGTGATGATTCGGCCGGGGTTCAAAACTAATCATTTAGCCTGAGTCAATATACATTCTTATTTTGACGCCTACCACGCACTGGATATGGCATTTATGAATATTTAATAAGAAAAGGCTTTAACGGCTAAATTAAATAAAACCACAGTCAATATTGTTTGCCTATATTTAATTACTAGACACAAAAATAATAAAAACAACTTTGAGGAATATCAGCTACATTTAGTTACGTTAAACAGTGTACAAAAGAGGGAAACCAATAAAATCATCCTTTTAGTAGGCCTAACTGACTGCAATTGCCATATGCTGCTACTAAGTGGCTGCCTTGTAGTTGTTAATGTAAATATAATGTAATAAACGTACATAAAAGATTCCAGCATACGTGAACCAAATAAATATGTATTTGGTTGTGTATGTAGCCTAGACCAGCAAAGTCCAAGACACAGTGATAAGAAGACACACCAAATACAGTAGGCCTACAATGAATATAGGCTAGATACCACAAACATTTTAAGAAAAACACCTTACAGAATTGAAATAACAAACAGATTGCTATTGAAATACACTTATATATATATATATATATATATATAACCAGTGATTGTACTGAGCAAAGTACAATTTCACAATTTAAATATTATTTTCCTTTCAATGCAATAGGCTACACCCTATCCTTTCGCAATCATATGTCCACACAGGCACATAATAAACATAGTTAGACACAGGTAAACATATTTAAGAAGATAATACAATGGAGAGGTTAATACAGTAAAAGCACCATTGGTTGTTTCCGACAGTCAGTCTTCCTAATGCTGTTTATTTGGACTGAACACCAAAACACCTAAAACCATCAGAAAAATACAATTCTGTCCTAATCATATTCTCAACACAAACATCTCAAACTAGCAAAGTTAGTATCAGATTATCAGTTATTAAAATACTAAATAGAACTTGCAGCACACGTATTAGTTCTAGTAGTTATCAGTAGTTCATGGATATTAAAAAAAAGTATAGCCTATATAATAAGCAAAACAACCTCAGATTCAGTGGGACATTAGTGCAAATAGTCTTACTGTAGCTGCAGGTGACCTACAGTATGACCTCTGTGCTGTATCAGTGCAGTGTCAGTTGTAAAAACGGACATTGTTGTTAGTGCTGGCTCTTTCCTTAATAGACAACGGTACCTGTTTCACTGCATGTATTGCTGTATAGCTCTCACCGGTCAGCCATTATTATTCCCAAAATGCTAATATTGCATTTTTTGTGTCCCTCACTCCAGCCACCATTTGTCCTTTGTTTCCTTCACAGTACACATAGCCAGAGTTGTGCAGTATATTTTCCTCAAGCTTACTGCTTATTGTTCTTTCCCTGGGGAACATTCGTAAATCTTTTCCTTTCTGAGACTTTCCTTCGTCTAACAGACTTTGAGTTACCCAACGGTCCCACATCAGCTGTTGACAGAAAGCAAGTAATCCTGATTATTTTGTACGGTGGTGAAGTTTAGTAAGGCGTGTGAGCTATTCGGTACATCTGTTGTAAGCACACCTGTAACACCATCCTGGAGGATATCACTGGAATCATTAACACTTTCATCAGCGTCCATGCGAACAGATGCCGTCTACAAAAGCAGGGTGGTTCAGAGACAGTGGCATAGAGCAAACAACTGCATGCTCATGAAAATACATCACCATAGAGATTCATGTTGGAAGTAGTTTTTAAAACACCCACACTTCACTTGTTAAATTACAAATCAAGCAAGCACCCAAATAATCTTCTCACCTTTATTCTTTTATGTTCAATCCACACCATCCCATATAAGCAGAAAAGAGTGATGAGTGCCTAAAGAAAAATAGGTTGGTTATAACACTGCCTATATGGCATGAATGTTTAAAATCCGTATAAAAAGACAGAATTGCTATATTGTAAAATGTAAAAAAAAAAGAAAAAAAAAGTGATCACTAAAAGTTATATTTTGCTGACCCAAGACATTAGACCCTCAGTATCCCTCACATACTGTATAATGATCAGTTAGAATTATTATTTCATTTTCTTTTATATACTGGCCACAACACTAAATCAATTACAATATACTGTACCTTTGACTACCAAACATTCAGTATGTATCTTACCAGACAAAGCAGCCACAGAAGCACAAAACGTATTTGTGTTTTGGAAAACAGATCCTGTCCAAACTTGGCACAGGCGAGAGCCTCCAGGAAAGCAATAGCTCTGTGAGAAAACACCACATCTTAACACTGAATGTGTTTGCAAATTTAGATTACACATTTAACGATGGCTCCCTCATGTGGCCTGCGGAATGTACTGCAAAGGCACTTGCATTGTTATTGTATTGCTAGAGTGGTTTTATACTAGCCTCACCATTTGATCTCGCGAGCTTCAGTTTAATTTCGCCAGGATATTTACAACAACGTTTTATTTGCTCAGTAACATTCAGCAAGCTGATAAGAAAACAGCTTACATTTTCTGGTATAACAACTACTACTAGTATTTGTTATGGTTTTGCACATTGTTGAATGTATCAAGGCTATGCCCCTCTGCCTGTATATATGTATGTATGACTCTGTTTCTAATAATAGCCTATAACATTCATATTTGAGGTCTGGCGACATCCTGCTGTACGTCAAAATGTTATTAATTTCAAAACATCTCAAGTTTCTTCCTTCTGTCATTGGAGTCGCAGTTTCCCATTTATCCAAGTTTTGGACGTACACTTGGTTTTAATAGATCGCAACTGTTGGGTGCAAAGTGGCATATATAGTTGCAACGTATGCAACGTTTATAAATGAGACCCCTGCCCTTTACAAACAGTTCAACGTATGGCTCTACAGGTGGAGTTGTGACAACAATCCATCTGGAATGTCAGGTTAGTTTTATACAGGTAATCTTCACAGTATACTATAAATAATGTAAAATATACTTTTGTCAGGTTTCTACTGAAAATTAAATAAAATAGGCCTGGTTAAAATCATCCTGATTTCAGATGTTCCACTATGATTTCCTTTGCTTTACGAGATAAGGAAATGTTTTAATTGAAAACAGTTTGTCAACAGGGTGATGTCAACAGGGTGATGTCAACAGGTGCCAGTGAAAGCCTTAGCAGTCAGAACAGTTCCAGCACCAACTGAATGACTTACTCAGACACCAATTAACCTGGTGGCTCTCTACTGGTTGAGAGTCCCCAGACTGATATGAAAAGCAGCATTAATTAGCTTACAAAATCAGGATGGTTTTACAATATAAAAAGGAAATATTACGAAACACTAATTTCTAGAAATAAAATCATTAACAGAACTCACCCAAACACCCAACACTGTGTTCCAACTCGTTTGCACTGAGTATCTGTTATGTATGCATAGTACTGCCTGAAAGTAAAAAAAATACAAATAAGAAGAAAAACCAACCCTGGCTTTAACAACACTGAGGTCGGACTTGCTGTTGTTTATAGTCAAGCCCCAGGTATGACTGTAGGGATGTGTGCATACCGTACGGTGGGAGCGGTGATGGCTCCTAAGATTAGAATACGAGCCCAGCTGAGTGGGTGAGAGGTTTGGAAGACAAAGATGTGCTTTAAGAAAAAGGTGTTCAACTCTGTGAGCTGGAAAAAAAAGAAATGAGACAGGGAATGTGTTACGGCTGGAATCCACCAAGACATGAAGCTGTTAACACGGTATAACCACAGAGGCAGACCATGGTGGGGTTTCTCTACGAATGCAACTCTACCAAACTGTACAGAACACAACTCATTAGCATGCTTAAATAAGAAGGCACGTGTACTGTGTATACTGGTAGAAACTGTTAAACTAAAATAATTTAAAAACATAAAATATACTAAATATAAACCAAACAACAAATCACTCCCCTACTACATTTAACTTTATTTACACTGCGTTTTGTTTTTTAAACGTAATCTTTCAACAGATCCCTCCCAGTAGCTAATAATACATGCAGCATAAACAGAGTTAGAATAGAGGATACATTGTGTGGAGTGCATAGGTTGGGGTCCAGTGCCTTGCTCAAGGTCATTAATTCCACCCACCATTTGGAGAATCCAAGGATGAATGCAGGTAAAATGTCTGGAGCAACTAGAGTGCCTCCGTACAGAAAGCATAAAGCTCACCTACACATTGAACTAATAACACAAGTTTACAGCTGATAGCCTGCCTTACCTGCCATAGAATCATGAAAAGGTAAATGCCTGCTAGCCTCTGGGTGGAGGACTTTGGGTCGAACCAACGTACGCACGTCCAGCTGGCTGGGGTGAACTGAAGCACAACTCTCTTTATCTTGCCTGTGGTGGTGTGAATTTCCCTGGAGAGATAAAAAAAAAGGAGGGAAGAGAGAGAGAAAAACTAAACAAAAACAACACACTAGATAAATAAGAGGTCAATTAACAAAACACAGGCACTACTGACCTGATGCTTGCCCAGCGGTAGGTTCTCATCTCCAGGTAGTAGCAGACAGTCATGCCCAACCAGATGCCCCCTCCGTTACACAGCAAGATGTCTAATATAACCTGGTCCCACCAGCACTCCGCAAAGTTGGGCAGAAGATGCATGAAGAAAAGCTGGGGAGAGGACGGAGATATAGTGATGAACAACAAGAGCTCTTGGTTAAAAAAGTATAGTAAGTCATTCTGGAGAAAGCTTGTTGCTAGTTGAACTACGCCGAAACTAAAACCACCTCTCCCTTCAATGCCATAGAGCTCCCTCTGAGGTTCTGCCCCACGTATACAAAATGCCTCTGTGATGACAAGCGCTGTGTTCAGGACGGTGGAACTTTTACCATAGGTTCGATGAATGTGGAAGGCAGTGAGTGAGTGGACTGAAGGTCAAGTTACAAAACAAAGAGGAGTTAGGAAGTGAGCTTAACGATATTCACATGGCTAACAACAACAAAGCGATCATCTGCGTTTTACTTGTGTAGACTGTCATGTTTCACCTGGACAGATGCACAAGGTTATAATAGAACCGCTCCTGTTGGTGCATAGCACGCTAAACCTGCTGTAAATAAAAGGATACGCTCACAATCCAATTTTAAATGTAATATCAGAATGAGACAGCATACATTAAAGGTTAAATAAGATGGTAATGAAACTTAAGACAGGCTTACACAGTAGCCCACAAATACAAATACTTATGAAAAAACCCCTAACAGCTTCCAAATATGCGGCTACACTTGAGCAACGCTCGCCACGGCCATTAAACGCAGCAAACGTCTGAAGTGGTTGAAAAATATTCCAGTGCTCCATCAGTCCTTTTGCATCGACTTCAATGAAGCACTGGAAATTCGAACACTATCCTGTAATCTGCATAAAGGGGAATCTTTTTCTATGGGATCCGTCCTCACTGCCCCTTCCAAAAGGTAAAAACATGACATACGTTTGTGCCTCTGACTTTGCTCAATTCTCTTTGCCATTACCTCGGTCAGTTCCCAGGTGATACTGATTGTCCAGCAGAAGCCGTAGCTACGGATGAGCAGGGCCTTCATAGCCCAGCCGGCAAAATGACCAAATGCAAAGATGTCAAAGTGGCTCAGAATGCGTTCCCATGTGATCACGGTACAGTTAACAGCATACTCCTGCAAGATCATTTATTTATTTATTATTATTTATAAATCAAACAAGATCATCACTTAACAGTGAATTGAGAAAGTTGACATTTCATTAAAGTATATGAACACGATTTTACTGAGTTTCTGCTACTGAGATAATTGTATCACAAGTGTAGTATCTTATACTGATAAAAAGGTAAACAAGATAGTCCCACTCTGCT
Organism: Forbesichthys papilliferus; assembly: GCA_025399855.1. Classification (NCBI taxonomy): domain Eukaryota; kingdom Metazoa; phylum Chordata; class Actinopteri; order Percopsiformes; family Amblyopsidae; genus Forbesichthys; species Forbesichthys papilliferus. The sequence continues at coordinate 39,295 of JAODOY010016088.1, read as the reverse complement.
CTTATAGCTCAGGGGGAGACCATTTACCATGACATCAGCCTCGCGTGTGGCATAGCGTAGGTTTGGATCTAACCAGTACATGAGAGTCTTCACTTGATCCCAGTTCAGGAAGATGAGGAACACGAGAAACAGGAAGTACAAAACACTCAGACCTGTCAGATGGGAAAACACTCTTATTTAAACAGACAAGAGTTAGTGGTCGGGTTTTATTGTTGAATTGTGACTGGTACTACTCACCAAACACCATCCGCCATATTGCAGGATGCGGCCTGGTAAAGGGGCCTTGAGGAGAGAAAACAAATTATTAGTTTCTGTGGCCTTCATACACATGTAACTTAATTGCATAGACTAGACTGTCAAAACAAAGTACTTTGGGTATTTCAAGCTTTGTAATGGACACACCATTAAGTTAGTGTGTGAGTTTGTCTTACCATTGGGAAAGGCAAGGACACTGATCACCAGAAAAAAGGATACAACAACCAATAACCCCACTCTGAGGTTGCTGTCAGAATGTTGATCATCCCTGTCAAAACGATACTGAATTCAAAATATGATTGATATATAAAATCTACCACTCATTTGGTATTTTAAAGTATTATAATACATGCTAAACATTATATAATTGTAATTTTAACGCTAATTTTTGGTATTCACCTTGTGAAAACAAAGTACATCAAACTGAGCACCGTAAGAGTCAAAAGTGTAATTGTGTGTGGCTTATAAAAGAGATCAATACAAATGTCCTCCACTTGTTGCTCGTTTATCATCCGGAAATGTAATTTGTAGTTTGCATCATCCTTGCGAAGTGTTCGAGACGCAACAGTCGATTCCATTTGTCTAATCAGATACCTTTAGATAACTTTAACAATCCTTCAAATATTTACAACATAGTCTACAAGCAAATGCCATTCACAGAAAACAGCACAAACTAAACATGTATATGGTCTAACCAAGAGAGTAAATAGGGGTGTCAATGTTCATGTTATATTTTATTATGGAAACAGGAAGGTTTAATCCATAGTGTAGTATAGTGAACATCTAACCCATTATAATATAAGATAACATTAAAAAACATTTAAGCCATATTAGCCTATTTTTATTTTGAAACAAAATACCTATATGTACACGTTCCCCACAAATCATCTTCTTTGGATCATTCCATCTAGCGACACTTCCTTCTCCCTCCCTTCCCTGGTGGATTGAACCGGATTGAACACGTGATAGGCCACTCGACCACATTGGGATCTGAAACAACTTTATTAATTCGTTTATTGTATAAATTACCTTTAATCACAATGATTTGTCCCCACCAATGTTTCACGACATATAAGATAATTGTAAACATAAAATACGCCTACATCCATCCATCATAGCCTACTTATGATAGTTCTGGAACATAAACGTATATTGTTTAGGATATATGCAAGATATAATACTACTACTGCAGATATGTTTAGAGGACGCTCATCAGTGTGTGTTTTACGATATACATATTTTTGCAAAGTTTACTGCCCAAGACAAGAGGTCCACACATAGAACTAGGTCCACCTCCCACCTCCTATCGAGCTATCTTCCAAACAACACGTCTTACCCACAATGCATCGCAGTCATTAGAGAAATAAACATGGCGGCAAGGGCACCAGGTATTTTATGATCTTGATAACATATATGTTCAATGAATAAACAGGGTGGTATTCATGTTTCTTTCGCCGATTTGACAAGTTTATAATTGTAATACGATATGTTTGTTTGACTCTTTATACACTATGACACCTGATAAAGCTGTGTCGTCAATGTCCCCGTGCTAACATTGAGCTAACATGGTGCTAGTCTCATAGGTTGGTCTGCTAGTATTAGCAAGCTCTTTGCTCTAGTGAGTCTTATCATGTTTGCACTTCTGTGTTGTGATTATTGGGTGAGCAGAGTTACAGCGAGCTGAATTAGCTATCCTAAAGTAATTGTGACAAACCTGCTTCTTTACAGACTAAGACGATTTTTCTTGGTTTGGTTATTTGTTGTAAGTGTCATACTGTACTACCTAGAAGTAGTCACGGATGGAACATTAGGGTGCGTTCAGTGGACTGAACGTTTGCTACGTTTAATTCGATTTTTTACTGAACGACACATTTAATCGAAAACGTTCTAAAAACTACTTTCAGACGTTTTCTGCATCATGCTGAACACTGCATTTGAAAAGGAAAATATAGGACTGGCAAACAAAACACATTACACTTGACACATGGTCGATGGAAAGACACTTGAAATAACCATAGCCTTTAGTATATTACGATTGTGTTGTCAACATACCTGCTTTGTGGTATTATATGTGTACTGTTGTGAGTACAAGTGAGTACTTTTGTTCTATAACATGTTTATTTTTTCCTTTTTTATAGTAGCAACAGGCCGGCTCATGGTCGGCTTCAGCAAGTGGTATTACAATTTGTGCGGCTTCAACAAAATTGGTAAGCATAAGCAAGATCAAATTATGATGTTCCCCCGATTTAAGATATTTGGTAATATATTATTTACATTTGTGCCACTTATAAAGTAATAACACATGTGAATGCAAACCTTTTATTAAAGTGGAATGGGTGTCATATAGCTCTATTCCTGCACACTAATCATGCCATCTCAATATGTATGTTTATATTTTTATTGCAGGTTTAATGCGTGACGACACAATCCATGAAGATTCAGATGTCAAAGAGGCTATAAGAAGGCTTCCTGAAAACCTATACAATGACAGGATATTTAGAATTAAGAGAGCCCTGGACCTTTCTATGAAACACCAGATCCTCCCTGCAGACCAGTGGACACAATATGAGCAGGTATATACAAAATAAATTAAATACAAATATGGGAACTTTGTTAACAGTAAAGAGTTGGGTTAAAGGTAAAGTAAACTATTGCAAGCTAATTGTAAGCTAATGCACTTTTAGTTAATTATCTCCCCACATTTTACTATCTTAGCGTTCTCTGTGCGTGTTGAAAGCATTATCTGATACTTCTACACAGCCCTGGCTCCGTAACTAAGAACATAAACAAAGTGGCAAACACCGCTCGTATCAACAAAGCCGTAGCACTACGCTTTGCTTCACAATGCTTTCTATGTGTGGGGTGTCGCTGCGGAGGACTGCAGTGTGATATTGATTGATTGATTGATTGATTGATTGATTGATTGATTGATTGATTTTGAGCTCAAAGTTAGCAAGAATGACTGACCCTGCCTGCCTTTAATACCTTAATGTATCTTGTAGGATGTGCATTACTTGACCCCATACCTGGATGAGGTTATTCGTGAGAGAAAAGAGAGAGAGGAGTGGATGAAGAAATGAGTTGCAGGAGGACCTGCAATATCTTGTCTCTGGTCTACTATATGATCCCCCCCCCCCACCACCACCTTAAATACAGTATAACCTTATTATTAAACAATTGTACATTTTGAAAGAGGGGAAGGTGTCGGGCATTCTGTTTTGTTTAATATAAGTTAGTTATATTGTTGTGGAAGATAAACTTGTATGTTCACACCACATTCGTCGTATTGCATGTATGCTCTACTTATACAATCATCAAACTATGTAAGGAGGTCAAGCAGCACAATATATAAATACAGTATAGTTACAAGTAACAAATGTTTGAGCAAAATTTGCAATTTTTTTTGCCCTTAATTTATGAAATCTTGATATATTGTTGACCAAAAATGTCAGCTTCTGTTCGTGACCGTAACAATATAGGCAAATATGTTATTGCATTACATAATACATATATTTATGTATTATATTACTACTGATCTTGAGTTTGACGTCTCCTGTTGTCCACATCAGTTACAGAATCAATAAAGTTCCCAATGACACTGTTGAAGGATTTCAGCATTGACACACCTAACTCATTGCTGGTCTCATTAATATCTGGGTCATAGACCCCCGTTATTGGTGTGCACACCGCCACATGTACCCTGCCAGCCCCTGCTAGTATCCCCATTAACTGGTTTCTGACTTCTTGAAACAAGTCCCTATTGTACTGTAGCAAAACGGAATCGTCGAGCGGATAGGTGACCTCTTCAGAGTAGCAGTCCCGGGGAACTGGCATCTCTATGTACTTCAGCTCAGGAAAACCGGCAGACAGCACTGTGAATAGACGACGCAGAGCCTCCGAGCTCAGAGGGTTCCCCAGGAGCTTGAGTTCCTGGAGGGCTTTGCAATGAGCCAACGCGCCAGTGAATGCAGCCATGTGCTCATCCTCAATGCCGCATTCTTCGAGGTACAGGCTGACCAGGGTCGCAGAGGAACGCTGCAGAAGCTTCTGGAACATGGCGGGGAAAGTGCCGATGACATTGTGCCCGCTGATGTCCAGCCGGACAAAGGCCTCGCTGTGGAGGCTGTTGGCCAGGTAGACCATGTCCACTCGGTTCAGGCAGCAGTTGGCCACTTCCAGACATTGCAGTGGAGTGTTGAGTGGACTATAAACAAGGGAAACATACAGGAATGGGGTTCAATTGGTTACTGGGAATTGTTGGCGCTGAAGCACAAAATTGCTGACTACATTGTCTGAGTAAGGTTGCGCTACCACTATAATTGTGATGTATAATATTCCAGAGGGGTTAGCCAATGAGTTGTTTATTTGGGTCATGGGCTGAAGGTCTATTTTTATTAGCCCATCGTTGGTCAGGTGCAGCTGTCTACCAGCCTGTCTCTGTGTGTACTTCTCAAGGTTCTTGACACTGAATACACACACCACTTACCTCAGCAGCCTGCGCAAATGTCCAGTGAGGGTAGAGAAGCCCATGTAGAGTTCACTCAGGCTGGTCAGCTGTCCAAGCATCTCACCGATAGTAGCCAGCAGATTGTCTTCATCCGAGCCCAGCCTCCTGACATCCAGCGCTCCTGCAGGAAGCGTCAAGGACTGCAATTTTGGGAAGTCCACCTTGGACAGCAGCAATGCAAGATGCGGTGCTTCCAAAGGAACACTGTGGACGACCTCCAACTTTATGATGGACTCAGGCTCTGCCAAACGAATTACATAGAATAGCTGTTTGAGAGCTAAGGAATCGGCTCGAAATCCAACAAAGCGGAGTTTCAGCGGGCAGTGGCGCAGGAGGAGGAAGGCCTGAGCGACCAGCTCGTAGTTGCGGCCAGTGACAAAGCCATTCAGACGGACGTCGACGGATGTTTTGAAGGCAGACGGGGACACGTCACAGTCTTTCATGGCCACCATTGTCTCATAACACACCTGGGTCAGGAGTTGGGTTCTGGCCCATCGGCCGAGGGTAGATTGGCAGGAGCATGCTTGGTGCTCAGTGTCCTTTAAACCAGTCAGGTCCACCACACGGAGGTTCTTGGTATAGGTGGTTGGCATAGACAGCACATAGTCCTTCAGAAGAGTACGTTGAAATGTTAAAATTCATGGTAACATTCTCTTAGCCATTTAAGATCTGATACTGAAGATACTGTAACAAAGCTAGTGTACCCCATTTTGACCACGAGGACCCAGAAGGTACACTCCCCAATTGCAATATTGCGCCCTAGAGCATATCACGTTCTCCTCAGATCACTGTTTATGTTTTCAAAGTCAAGACACATGTGCCCGTAGAGGGAATGGTAGCCAACTGTGTGAGCCACTTAGCACTGAGGTGTGGATGGGGCATATTACCAAAACACAACATTTTGTTTTGTGGATTTACCACAAGAAATCAAAGAAGTGTGACTTCAATGGAAAATGGCAACATTGTTATACCATAGACACTATATAGCCTAAGGAATGGGGTAGTAACACCATGTAACTACCTTCAAACCAGTCAGAACAGCCTCAAGACACAGTCGACAGGTCCGGGAAGTAAGGTCCGCTTGGCAGTCTGCGGTCTTTCCCAGGAGCTTTTGCAAGTTAAGTTCTGCTAGGGGCCAAGTTTGGACCAGCACATGTAGAAGCTCTGCTTCTTCATGAAGGTAGCAGGCCTTGAAGAGAAGTGGGTACAGGTTAAAAGACACACTGTTGAGGTGCTGTATAGCACACTTGCCATTCTGGATGAAGCCCTCAGCAGCACAGAACTGAAGTGACTTCATGGTTCCAGGATTCTGGGCTCCGACCGCACAAGCCTGGAACGTTTTTTGTTCTCAGCGCGAGTTGATAAATATCAGCTCCGTCTGAGATTTTACTCCGTGTCCTGTGCCTTATTCTCCAGTGCGGTTTGAGTGTGTGTTGCATTTGGCTAGCGCTGTACTTGTGCGTTATCACAAGAGCACTGCACGGGGTCTCATGGTTGGTGATAGGGAGGAACCTATTTATAGGTTCAGCTGTCAAGTCCTTCTTTCCAAAGGCACAAGCTTGACTAGCAAATCTGGTTGAATGTTGCTGTCACCCTAAACCATCCAAAAAAGTATTTACACATCAGTTATGTGCAATTAAACATCCAATGCCCTGTAACTTAAATGCAGAGCACTCTTACACTGCATACACCCAAAAGTCTTAAAGATACACTCGATTGCATTATAGCATCAAGACCCTACATTTCTGGGAATGGGGTTAGAATGTTTGAGCCTAGAAACGATGTAGAGCTCTCGAGTTTCAAACCAAAATAATTATGTTTTGTAGGATGGATTAAGGGTAGCTGGATTAAGTATCTCTGAGGTGACACCTGAACGAACAGCTGTTGAGTCTGACATGATCAAGTATAGCAAGATTTTGTATTCATGTCACTAACTGTAAATTGTTGACATTCAGGTGTTACCTCAGATAGCTCATCCAGCTATCCTTAATATGTACTACAAAACATTGTTTTGGTTGCTAGGCTCAAATCGTCTTGTGTTAATACAACATAAAGTAACTTAAAGTAACCCTCATATGTAACACAAATGGCACAAATGTTATTAATTCGATTAGAGCATGTGATCATATTCACTCTATGCACAGCCACAGTTGATAAGAGTTTGGATGGATTAAGTTGTGATTAAACATATCTAGAGGAAATAAATTAGCAAGCCTTTCAAGATTAACACGATTTATTACATTTCAAATTAATTTGTACATACATTTTATACACATAGGTTATGCCTTTAGTTTTGTAAAATAGGCAATGCAAAAAATGTGGTAAACTGAGAACCTGAGAAACAAATGCCAGTCTAAGGGACTTAAAAATTCAAGCGCAAAATTAAACAGCACAGCCTAGATATTAAGTACGGTTTTCAAAAGGCAAGTCATACCAAAATTTACAGGAAGTGGTCAAAATCTCCTTATCTAGGATGTGTTCATGTCTGGTAATAGTGGTGATGGTGCTCGTGATGGTGGTGGTGATGGTGCTCATGTCTGTGTGCTGCTGAAGCCAAGCATGAACGAGAGGCAGGCGTGTTGTTTAATGTCTCCCGTTCTGGTTCCAGCAGCACCTGAGAACCGGGACTTCTAGGGGATAGCCCGGTGTCTTGAAGTCGTGAATGATGTCTTTTTCTCTGAGCGTGTTGCAGCGGTGCTTGGACCTTAGGCTGGCAAGGCCAGGCAGGGTTCTGGCCATCATGTTTGGATGACCTTCCCCCTCCACCCTTCCATTCAACTACTTTGGTTTTGTTTCTGAGTGAACGAAGGATTGAGATGCCTTTTTGAGACTCAGTGTTGTTGCAGTTCTCACTGGCAGCCACTGGGTTTTGCTGAAGAGCTGAGCAAGATTCTTGACCGGGAGAGAGAAGTTCTGCAGAATAAGAAGGCAGTTTATTTCAGTTTGCAATGTCTAGCAACAAAGCCTGATGATAAATATGACATCACTGAAAATTGTCAACCTCAAATTCAAAACAACCAACATGCTGATGTGCAACTTATAAAGGATGCAATACCTGTATTGTCAAATTTTGAGGCATAGTTTTCAATCCCAGCTAAATCCAGGTAGTGATTCCTTCGTTCTGGATTTTCATCAGAACAATAGGGCCTCCCTTCTGGGCTGCTGAACCCTTGGGACAAACTCTGATCTTTATCTGCAAAAATGGGGGAAAAGAACAATAATCTACTGATAGTATTATAATTAAAGGTTTACAAAATTGCCCCTGTGGCTAAAACCAACATTACAAAAATATGATTTTCCATTGCAAGTTATTTCCCAGTTACCTCTTTACTCCTCCATTACAGATGGGTCAACTCACTGTTCTCCACCCTCCAGAAAGCCACACTCAAACATTTATCTATCATTTATTTATTTAAATAATTATTACTACATTTTTATTTAAAACTATTGCTTGCTACAATTCTCTACTCAACAGGCACATAGATATCAGATTTCCTGTTACCCATTTGTGGAACCACTCCTGGCTTATTGGAAGGTGCTGAAACCAGTTTGACCCTCAAAGCTGTGGTCCCACCACAACGTCGCCTTACAGCGGTCTGCAACATCTCATAGATGGAGTGCATAAGACTGGACATTTCCTGCAGGATACACACACACACACACACGCACGCACGCACACAGTATTTAATAACACATCATTATATTTATGGAATATAACCTCCAGAGTAATTCTACCTCTTTTGTGAGCTTGCCACTGTTATCACAACCATAGAGTGTGAATACCCATTCCTGTTCATCCTGCTTCATCAAGCTGCATTCAGTTTGCTGCTGTAAGGCCTTGAAACAGGAGAGGACAATACAATATGTTTACTGAATTAGTGAGATTGTGTGTGTCTACTGTATGCAGCACACAGCACAACAAATATGCAAAGTGTCAACACAATAAAATTAAGTCCTGCCCATCTGGTGCTCCAAGGGGAATATAACAAATAAGACATGCTTGTCAGACGCACTCACATCAGCAAGGCTGCTCCTCGTGGTTTTTCTAGTGACTGTGTGGTCGCTGTTGTGATCTCTGTTGGAGCCTTGCTCTGGAGGCATTTCCACTACAGACACAGAATGGATTAATGTGGGCATCATTGTGGGGTTGAAACCCATCAGACCAATGTTCTGTTCTGTTGTGTTATTATTTAGATTAGTTACAAATGTTGTGTAAGCGATTCTGGAGAAAGAGAGACGATATTTGTACTCAACATCCTGCTCCCTCAGAAGCCCCGCCCTCATCATCGGATGAACATTGCCAAAGCTGGGATAGTGTTGTGTGGTGCAATCCATGTTTTGTTCGTTTGTTTTACCATTTACAGAGCCACGGCTGTGGAACACTGGTTTCTTTTTCAGTGATACAGTATACAGATTCAGATATTCACAGGGAATTCTTATAAAAGTGTATTCATTAGAATCGATAATTACGCTAACAGTTTGCCACGGACGTCCTCAGATAACCCTCCAGATCTTTTTACACACTATAAATTAAAATTTGTGAAACAGGCTAAAATGTTTTTCTATTTGTATGAAACAGATGGTGATATCACAGCTTCAAATTTTCAGTGGAAAGCATAGACCATCATAAACGTCTCAAAATACAGTATAGTGTGAAAATCCATGCAATAGTAAATAGGCCATTAAAAATAAATCAAGTACGCTAAACTTATTAGTGATGGTTCTGTCATTTTAACTCACCCTGAAGGTGGCAATCATCTTCCTTTATTTCCTCTCTACACAACTCCTGGAATAAGAGTTAGCAGATGTGACAAAATGCAGAAAATTGAGACAAGGAAAGATAAATACTGTATGACAAGATAGAGCAAAAAAACTAAATTGATTGTGTACCATCTCTTAACGTGGGTTTTTCATTCACTCTGATGGGCAAATTCAATTAATTCAGGACAAATGTAATTCATTAAATGAAAAGGTCTGAAAGCGATTATGGCTCTTATTCCAAATCCTCCTGAATCTGCTAAAAACACTACTTTTGCCTGTGGCGGTCTAAGCAAAAGACAACAGAGCCAGAATACGTATAAGATGTTATATGGGTCGGTTTATTGACGTGATTACAAACAGGTGTTTTTAGTTGTTTATCTGATTGGATTTAAGGTTAAGGTCGTGGAGGAGCTACGCTGCAAATTTGGTGAGGTGTGAAACCAGTATATACTCAAAAGAACCAAAGAAGGTGTTGATTGTCCTAACAGGTGTAACAAGAATGACATAGGAGTGTCATGGAAATGTCAATCAAATGGGGTCTGTACATTGCCACACAGTATTGACAATAGGTATGACTGACCACATTATGTGAATCCTTTCAGTAACACTGCTTATGGAATATGTTTCAAAAGCCTTTTATTAGCCAAGTAATTATTTTCAAAACTTGCTGATGCCATGACGAAGCCCTAAATCTTAACAGGTGATGCAACAAATCAAGTCTAAGCCTTTACAGTACAATACAATGCAGGCAACAAGAAGGGATTTCTTATCTCTCAACAAATCTGTCCACAGATCATGGTCACTCTATCTCTCAGGCAGAAGCACGGGCAGAACAAACAGTACCATACAGGGTAGCGTTGACAGATAACTAGACTTACTGATGGCTTCCCCCTCAACACCTCTATCTTTCCGTCACGCTCTCGACGCTAGAGGAGCTTTGATGTTGGCTAGGATTACCAATAGCTGAGGGTAAGGGAGAGGCAGTGCAATGTGAGTATTGTGTGTTTGTGGTGGTGGCGGTTGTAGTTTTCCAGTCTAGAACAGGATTTCACCCTGATAGCATCCGGTGCATTCCCACAAACCTTCTCACCCACAAGCTATATCCAACTCTTCTCCGGTAACATCCATACCTCCTCCACACCCACACAGTATCCTATACACAGAGCAGAGCCCTGGGAAAACAGCCTTTGTTTCAATATTACTCTCAGTTACTGCTTGATAACATAATACCTGCGGAGGTAGTTTCCCTTAAGCTAGGTGAGGAGGGCATAGCAACGTCAGTAGGGTGGCAGATTCACAGAAGTTAGCAATTGCTGGCAAACTGTACAACCATGTGACACTGGCCACACCCCAATCAGTGAAATAATGTTGCCACAGAGATATGGGCATGCACAAAATATAGAGAAACATTAATTTTCAGTTATGTCACATTGTTATGATGCGACCAGAACTGTTTTCAGCCCCATGTAATTTACTGTTACATTTTTTTCAAGCTATAATGCTCCAGGAAAAATATAATAGTTCATTGCCTCAATTGAATGTATCATGTATGCTGCCATGGTGTATGATTGAGAGATAATGTCATATGCTTAGATATATCTGCCATAGCAGAAAGTCTTAGTTTAGGTGTTTACATATTGCTGTTACCTACATTGCTCACAGTTAACAATTAGCATTAGAAATATGGATGAAAAAATAACAATCTAATTGTATATGATATCTTACATTGCATGTCAATGGAACACCTATTTTCTTCTTGCACATTTGGAAATGATGAAGAATAAAAAAAAAACATCAGTGTTTTAGCAATCTGTCTTTGGCTATGGAAAACCAAGCACCTCTTACTGAGAATGTCTTCAGAAGCATTATTTAGGCCATACATAATATAATATCCATGTTTTTAACTGAAAGTTGTTAACTGAATTTTACCACCAATCCTGAAATGCTACTTGACCATTTTGAAGTGAAATCCATAACAAGCATTCAGATATTGCACTTGGTTATGTATTTGTATAACATTTTTAGAATCAGTATACATAAAAAAAATATTTTGTGTGAATATAAAAATCACATTTTGCATTAAGAACCTGATGGAAATTAAACCTATTAAAGGCATTAAAGGCATCTCTACAACTACACCCTCTATTCTGTATTTTTGAAGCATACACATCTTCTGTGTTCCATTGAAAAACATTGTTACTCATCATAACCCACACATGCAGTATGGGTACAGCTACAGGCCCACAGCCTTTAAGAGATCTGCACAGTCAAAATCCTGCGTGTTTTTCTGTATAGGTAATACTGAGATATGCTTTCCATCCCCCACTTTGAGTAGCAACTATTCTCTATAACCATTTCTCAATGACTCATTAACAGTAATGGCGTACATGTGATGTTATTATTTGCTTTACCAAATACCAAACTTCGCACTACACCATCTCCAGCCGCCCCTATAGTCTTCACCCACCCTTGCTAATTTTCCTCTCCCTCAGCCCAGTCTGCCTGTCTGTCGCGGTGGCAGGAAAGCAGTACCAGATGTGGCTTTTTTTTTGCGTGGGTGAGGGGTATAGAGTGGGGGGTGGCTGAGGCCAGTACACTCTCAAAGACCCTGCTGTTCTGAGGGAGATGACCGCACTGCACTTCACACAGAAAAGACAGCCTCTTTAAGCAGACGGAGGAAAGGAGGGGGAATAAACATAGCCTTCTCCAATCTTCACCTCTCCAAATACCTTTCAAGTCCCTTGGATGTGAGCTTATACTGTTCATCCTGTAATTGCCTTGGCCAGGAGGTGTGGTCCATGGTTTGCTGAGGTCTGGAGAAAGCCTGTCTGGTTTTAGCTGGATTAGGACTCCAAAGGACTAAACTGGGGAGTTTGTTTGTGTCTAAGATTTTTTTTTTACCACTTGAAATCATGACAAGCTCTGGACTGTTGGTATAGGTTGCTATTACCAGTGTTCCAATGATAAGCCTATTTTCCAATGTAACATTTTATACATTGCTATCATATTCCAATTTTCCATTATAAAAATCTATCCTTCGGCTGTGATTACGCTATCTTTAATTTAACAATATCATAGCCCTCATCATACTTTCCATACTCATTATTATAGTTTTAAAGCTCTAATCTAAAACAGTGTAAAGGCATGCATTATTGTGCTCCAGACGGCTTTTCATGGGGACAAATACGGGAAGCCAATACCACAGGTAAAGCAGATCAGAGGCCTTATTAAAATGGAAAACAAGGCTATTACTAGCAAACAAAGGAACATTTGTTGTTTGTTTTATCAGAAAGGAGCTAATTAATATGTGGAGCGACAAAGCATGCATAATAATCAGAACCCACGTTTACATTTTCCATGTTTATGTATTTTCTGGTTACATCACTAATCAAAACACTGACAAACGCCAAAATGTAGAACCAATAGACATTTGATAGAACTGTTAAGTCATACCTGTTTCGGTTGGACTTTGTGATTGTGGATGCCCGTGTGCTCAAACTCTCTATGGCAGGCGAACACGTTTGAAGCAAAACTACCACCTGTACAAAAATGACTTTAAACTTTATATCCAAATTGTTTTTTGACATCTTTGCCTTAAAAGTGCCAAAATGTTAGATTACAATTACCTTCAGGACTCTCTCTCCGTCTATAGGCTAATGAAACCAATATAGAAATAGAAAAAAATATGTTATGCTCGCTATTCATCATACAAGATTTTGAATCCTATTGATGTAAAAAAATAATAATAATCACACCCCACCATGTTTAGAGATGAGTTTTCCCATATTCCCTTTTCTCGCGATTGTTGTACCTCCAATTCGCGTTATTATTCAGAAAAACATTTCCAACCCGTACAAATGGAATACAACACATTTTATGCGATGCGGTATGTCCATTTTTCTTCCAGGTGTTGGAGACTTGAGTGACACGCGGGTCTTAACTAGACAAAAGCCTTTACGCACGGTGAGCCGAGATGTTGGAAGAGAATCCGGACGTAATAGTTAAAGCGTGCCATCTGCTGGCCATTGATGGGAACATCCTGAGAATCATAACTAAATATCTCCGATTACCTGTTCCATATTGGAAATGTACGAAAAGAATGGAACCTACTAAAAACACTGCTGGCGGTCCAATCAGGGTGGGTTAGTGTCCCGTCCGGTTCTCTTTTTGTACATACTGTAAACCATGCAAATTCAACCCTAATATATAATTGCATTGCTCATGTCAATTAAAACCAACCAATATTATTATAATCCAGATCATGAGAACACAAATACCAACACAAAAGTGATCATTAAAGGATTGTGATGATAAACAAATGTTTGTTTGTTTTTTTTACTTTTTTTTAATCAAATACAAATATTCCAATTTGACTCATGTAAAATTGCAATATTTGCTCCTTTTCAATTCTTGCAATTTTGATTAAATTATGTATTAAATTACAAACCTTTCCTTACATATTTTTTTCAAAGCCTCTTTGGCACCATATACATTATCTATACAATATACAGTACATATACATGTGGCCACTTGTCAATAATGTCCATGTCATGAGCTTGCTAACAGGTGCTTCTAACTGATTCTTTGATTGCCATGGCTGGAGTGGGTCCTAAATGGGTCCAAATGTAGCCTCTCTCTGGACGGATGGGAATAACAGGGAAAGGAGAGCTCCGGGACTTGAAGTACTCAGAGGGGGCATGGCACACAAACTCCAGGTACTCCATCTTTCTTGGCAGATCCTCCTCTGGGCCTGAAATCAATCAGATAAATAAGCAGATTTTGCCTCTATGATCAAACTAGAAGGAACACCCCAACCCCCCCAAAAAAACATTAAAATGGTACTAAGTGATAGTTGTGGAAGATCTAGATTTGCTATGTTAGAAATTTTAAGATATCCTGTGTTTTACATGGTACTGCCAGATAAAATTAGTGTACTGTATATTTATTATACACTAGAGAATTTACTTTTTATTTTTACAAATTCACATGGAATCTCAGAAGTAACATTTAACAAATGTCTAAAAAATACCATGGTTTTAGGTTGCAAATCTAAGGCAGCCACTTCTTTTGCATCGTCTATATGTTACAAGGACATGTCTAAACTCTATGACCTCTGGCCAATAAATACACACTGTCCAGCTATATAGATTCAAAATGAAATAAACTGCACAATGTCCCTTCTTACCAACAATGTACGTGCCAGGGTCAAACTGGTCCTTCGGGCTGGCTTGGGTAGGTATTAGCCAGGTCAGAGCTGCACTTTTCTCACAATATTGATCCTGAACAAAGCCTCTAATCTGAGCGTAGTATGGTTTGCCATCATCCTCATCTATAACCTTGATCACATCTCCTAACTGGTAGTATATGCCCTGTTGGTAAAGCATATGGATTGACAACACATGGCATATATGCTGTTTACTTGTTGTACATTAATAATAATACAAACAGTTACTGTTGAGCAAATTATGTATGTATACCTAGAAAATGTAGACTAAAATGAGCTGACTATACAGATCAGGCTCATGAGCCTTTTGAAAATAACTTAACATACCTTGTAAAATACAGATTCTGAAGTGATGATTGTTGCCACGGATTCTGGTGCTTTGATTGGCTGAGGAAGAGATTAAAGAGCAAACACACACAAAAAAAGTATTTTATTAAAGGTAAAGGTAAATTCTACCTTAAATGTTTTATTAACAATTCAATAATTAATTATTGTAGTTCTATTGATCACAAACTATGTACAACGTACATTCTTGAGTTTGAATATGTGTCTCCTGCCTTTTCCTTTTGTTGATACTTTCTTCTCTGAGGCAGGAGCCTTGTACTTGGTGCTTCTCAATCGTGCAGATCGCCTGTGTATCTCCTGCTTAGACTGTAGAAGACATTTACTCACACTTAACAAGTTTAAAATGCTTGATCAAGCTCTGCTAGCTCCAATCGCATGTTCTCAAGAGCAGTGAAATGGGCGAAGATGTCATATGTCAACACGCTTCAACAAACCTGCTTTCCTCCGCCATTATTCTGCTGTGTAGTGGAGGAAATGGTAGGACCCGATGTCCCAGCACTGCTGATTTTTCCTGTGCAATTATGGCAAAGTATCTCTCCTTGAATTCCCTTTTTCCACATGGACGAAGAGTTTGTCTTGCACACTGTGCAACATGGTTTTAAACCGAGCGGCATCTTTATGCTTGCGATGAATATGCCTGGATTCAACGCCCAGGCAATGCAATTAGTAGACTGCTAGCCTGTGTGTTGGGTTCAAAGGCAAGCTAACTACGGTACCTTACGTTACGGTAGCCTACTGCGTGCTAGCCGATGCTTCGCTTGCTGGGTAATTTACTTCTGTTTTCTTTACATGGAGTAGACGTTTGGCTGCTATGACATTGTACGATATGACCATTCCACCGTTAAAATTTAATCGGTATTACTGTACGCATATATTTGGTTTTCAAACCTTTACTCTGTGCTTTGTTTTTGTTGGCATCTGGAATTTGTTCTTCTTCTCTTGATTGGGTAATATACTGTAATGCCCAAATCCAAAAGATTCGCCCCTGTCGACTTGGAAGAAGCACCGTAAAAAAAATAAAAAAATAATAATATGTTTGGTATATATTTAATGTATACATAAAAATGCAATGTTATTGTGTCATTCCACTTCATATATTTTAAGCAGAAAACGCCTGAACGTTATTACGTCATCCGTTGCATGCAAATCACACTTCCGGCTTCCACCACGCACGCGCACTGTAAACAGAAGTTGGTGAAGAAGAAAAGAAGATGTCTAAAAGCAGTGGGGACAAAGATAATGCATCCAACAAAACCATTTCTCTTCCCATATCCAGAGTGAAGTTGATAATGAAAAGCTCTCCGGACGTCTCCAGCATTAACCAGGATGCTCTTTTTCTCACCACTAAAGCTACAGTACGTTGATTTGACGTAGAGTACGTTGCTGTACCATAGATTAGCATGTTGGGTTACTATACCGGTGCAGGTGCATCTCAATACATATTGTGTAAAAGTTAAATAAATTATGAAGCCTATATATCGTGGATTAAATACACACAATGAGAAATAGTTCAAGCCTGTATTTGTTTTAATCTTGATGATTGCGGCTGTTTGCTCGTGATACCCCAAATTCAGTATCCACGAATCTGACATAAAACAAGTGAAAAAAAGTATTTTAATAGATATGTCGGCGTTCCGAAAAGTATGTTCGTGTACAAGGACTTTTGATTGGGGCACTTTTTGTATGAATTACTGCATCTATGCGGCGTGGCATGGAGCCTTCAACTCGTCTGCATTGTCCTCTTAACAATACATTTTGTATGGGGTTCAGATTAGGGGAGTTTGCTGGCTAATCAAGCACAGTAATCCCATGATCAGAACCAGATATTGGTACTCTTGGCAGTGTCGGCAGGTGCCAAGTCCTGCTGGAAAATGAAATCAGCATCTCCATAACGTTTGTCAGCAGAAGGAAGCATGAAGTGCTCTAAAATGTCCTGGTAGACAGCTGAGGTGACTCGACTTGATGAAACACTGGACCAACGCCAGAAAATGACATGGCTTCCCAAATCATCACTGACTGTAGAAACGTCATGACTTTCTGTGCCTCTCCACTCTTCCTCCAAACTCTGGAACCTTGATGACAAATGAAATGCAAAATGTATACTTTAATCTGAAAAGAGGAGTTGGACCACTGAGCGACAGACCAGTTATTTTTCTCCTTAGCCTGGGTAAGACGCATTTGACGTTGCCTCTGGTTCAGTAGTGGCTTGACATGCAAATGCGACAGTTGTAGCCCATTTCCTTGATACATCTGAGTGTCGTTGCTTTAGACGCACTGACCCAAATCCTCCAAATTTATGAAAGGCCGCTTGACAATCTTCTCACGGCTCCGAATATCCCTGTTGCTTGAGCACCTTTTCCTACCACACTTTTTCCTTCCACTCGACTTTCTATGAATATGCTTGGATAGAGCACTCTGTGAACAGACAGCTTCTTTAGCAATAATCTTTTGAGACAGGAGGGCGTCTGACTGGTTTCTGCACAACTGTCAAATCAGCAGTCTTTACCGTGATTGTAAAGCCTACTGAACTGGACAGAGACCATCCACAGTCCACAATATTAAAATTTTCTGAGATACTGAATTTGGGGATTTCATGAGCTGTAAGCCGTAATTATAAATATTCAATTAAATACAGACATACTATTTTACTTTGTGTGTAACTTATCCACAATATAATATACGAGTTTCACTTTGTCAACTGAATTATTGAAATGGTTTTAACTTTTCCACAATATTCTTATTTGAGATACACCTGTATTTTATACACTTGTTTACCGTAGGTTGCTTGGCTGTTCTGATTGGCTGCTTATGTTGTTTCTGAGTACGTACATCTTCCATTACCACTATTATAGGAGCTGTTTGTCCAGCACCTGGCTTTGTCGTCGTTTAACAACGGATCTGGGAAAGACACGAACACGCTATCATACAGTGATCTTGCTCACACTGCAGAGGAGACAGACACGTTTAATTTTCTCACAGGTAAGTGGCACATGGGTTTGTTGTGAGACTATCGGCCAACCTTATTATATGTGCTCTTGCATTCAGTGAGACATGTACATTAATAATGAGGAGCAATGTGAAAGAAATGCAAACATTTAATAACGTTCTTTCATTGACAGATATTCTTCCGAAGAAGATCTTGGCTCGAGATTACCTCAACTCATTGGAGCAAATGCAAGAAGAATCTGACAGCTAAAAAAATACACATTAGATGCATAAATATTTGAACCTTGCTCATCACTGGCAATGTTACAAATATAGATATAGCACCAGCTGACCTGGCATAAAAAGACTGGCTGCAGGAGAAAGATTCATAGGGTTACATTTGCCATATGACATACTCACAAGGTAAAAGCAGGTGATATTTAATATAGAATAGAGCCACAAGCATTACATGTATGATCAAACAAGTACATTCTCCAAGAGAACATATGACATTACACAGCGACATGGAGCATGAAGATGTATTTACCGCATACCGTTTATTAAACTCTAGATGCTTGAAAACCACATAGGCCTTAGTTAGCTTGACATTTATGTCATTAAAATGTGCTTTCCAAAGATTAATTTGTTAATGTAAAGGACTGTTCTTCCTAGAACACTGAACACATTCTAGAATATGTATTTATTTTTGCTAGTTCTCAGAAACTCTGAAAACATTGCCAACATTTTATAATGTGGGCAGTGTGCTTGGCTTCTACTTGTAGTCTCTGGCTGACAGTGTTTTGAAACCAGGTGTGCTGTGCACTTTTGCAATGTTTTTGCAACATTAGATTGTGTTCTGTTCCATTCTATTGAAGAGTGAGAAACCATTTTGCTCAAACATATAAAATATCAATATACAAGTCTAACTGAATTAATTTGGTGACACTGATTTGGCATTTTATTATGATAACATATCATTACCAAATTTTATGTCTGAGAATACCCAGTATGTTAAATAAGCATTGTAGGCTAGCCGAAAAGCTTGTTGCAGATTGCAGATGAGTTTCTGTATGTACAAACTGAATGCAATGGCAGACAAATCAATATTCCTTATTTGTTGTTAGGAGTAAAACATATTACCTCTTAGTTGCTTTTATTTACTACGACGCAAGGTGCTATGACTAAACATGGACTGTCTTGGCCAGTGAAAATATGTATTCAACTGTTTTGATATTTAAAATAAAAATGTGCTCTGTTAGATTTATAGATTTTTAGTCTTCATATTTGCTGTCCAAATGCTGCTGGCCACATAGTAAAACATACATTTTTCACACCTGGGCTTGAGCTTTACTAGAACCTTTTAATTTCAGCATCAACGTTTATGAATATATGCAGATAGGCTATTGCCACATCAGGATGAAAGCATCACTGCCATTATTTTGTGAAGCTGATGCTGAAGTTTAAACATAGAGCTCTCAAGTTTAGAGAATTGTTCCTCCAGAAGTGCTGCCATGTGCTCTTTGCCATCAATGGAGTCCCTTGTGATTGCAATCTTCTCCTTCATGCTGAAATAGTGAAGTTGAACAATATAATATTAATTAGAGCTTTTCAAAATACCCAAAGTGTTTTTGGGGATTGGGACAAGTGCCTAAATATGTTTCAAAATAAAATGAAAATAATCTGAAATTGTTAGAAAAATTGGCAGATAAAAGGTGTGACATGAGGCCACTCCTGTCCAAAGAAGAGAACATAATGTGAATTCTAGTGTGTTAGTAAATTACTAACTGACTTCTGAAAGCTCAAACCACTGCTCTGGAATCAGGGGAGTAGCCAAGTGGGGGCCAGTGACACCCCAATACAATCATTGTCACCCTACTGGCCCCCCTCATGAGTCACATAGCATACCCTATAATATGATACTGACATTTTACATTAAGAAATTACTATGCATTTATCTCCAATCCATGTAGCCAATATTTTTCATAATAAACGTGAATGAAAATAACATACTTTGTGCAATATTTACGTCATGCTCAGTTTGCTTTCCATGAACGGTCATGTTGGACATGCAGCCAATAACAAATAGCCTAGACCTAATAGAATGAAATGCTTGCCTACAGTATGCAGCTAGTCATTGTAATTCACAGTAATCACAGTTATGTTAGCCATCAAGGCAAGTATGAATCAAGTCAACCGTATGAGGCCTAAGCTTTTAACACATGTGCCCACTGAAAGATCGTGGATATTTACTTTTAAAATAATGGATGTCACTGGTGAGTAGATTTTACATTTATTACAATGCATGTTATTTTGTCTGTAGCTTAAGGTCCGGGAAACAATGGACTTCCCTACTATGTTGCTTTGGATAGGTTATTACAGTTACAAATTACAATTACAGTCATATACAGTGCCTTACTGCTTTATTACTTTGTAATGTGATTTTCTATGCATAGGCTGCATTTGTGTGAGATGAATTGCCAGGTCTTTGAGGTCTTTGAGGTCTTATCTGACTGTCTGCAATCCAGCGTTAAATTACTGTGATTTTATTTAATTGATGATGAGGTGTGATTGTGCTAAAACCATCCTGACCTCACAGTTTGACTTCGCCACAAGTATAAAATAGGAACTTGTGATGTGAGATCAGGATGATCTCGCAAGGACGCTTGTGTTTGGATGCATAACACAATAGGTTTGTGTGTAGTTTCATTGATGAGAGGCACGCAGCATTGCTGCCTGTATACGGTACAGAGTTCTTGTGCTCCACTAGGCTTTCTGTGTAGTCAAGCAGGAATACAATGTGGCATTATCATGAACAATTTACTATAGTAAAACTATTTACTATAGTAAATTTCTTATTTTTAGACATAGCCTAAAATTTTAAAAGGCAGCAACAGGTGAATAACAATGTATTTTATTAAAAATAATGCCTACCAAATAAAGCAGGGGTACCTATGCATTATTGGCATTAAATAAAGGCTACTATAATCTTTGAAAGATGTTATGTAGCTTTTGTTATAATCTGTCAAGTACCACCACAGTGGAACAGTTCTGGCTACTCCCCTGTCTGGAGTTCTTCTGGAATCCCTAATCAACAGTAATCAAAACAGCAAGTAGAAAATACCCACAATTCCTTTGAATAATTTTTTAATTTACCAAACCAAGTTTGCCTCAACACAGCGGTGTAATGCTGGAATGCTTAAGGCACTATAACGGTTTCTTAACATATTCAGCTGTTTGGCGGTTAGAAAGAAACTGTAATCCGTTGCAAATTTACCAGAAAATAAATACTTCCAATAATTCAATTTCTGACTGATTACTATTTAATTACACAATTGTACTCCATTTCAATAAAAACATGCATCCTAGAAGACATGCTGTGCCAGTTTTTTCTTTACAACTGTTTGGAAAATTTAATGACAACTTGTTTTCTCTCAAACATGATTGACCTCTCACTTACCTTGAGAGAAGCTGCTGTTCCTTTCCTTCCTTCCTGTTGTCCTCCAGGGAGAGAAACACCTTATCCATGGTGCTCAGGGTCTCCGCCATACTTTGGTGGTCTGATCGGATCCCACTAACCTCGTCGTTGGCTTGCTGCTCATATGAGACTCC
The DNA here is from genome assembly GCA_025399855.1 of Forbesichthys papilliferus. NCBI lineage: Eukaryota > Metazoa > Chordata > Actinopteri > Percopsiformes > Amblyopsidae > Forbesichthys > Forbesichthys papilliferus. The sequence continues at coordinate 17,669 of JAODOY010016088.1, read as the reverse complement.
TCCATCCTCCAACCCGCTAGAGGTGGACACCGCTTGTAAGGCCGCCCTGTTTTGAAGAACTAGCAGACGAGATCTCGCAAATTCTTCTGGCTTAGCAATGTTGTCCCAGCATACTGGAGAAGATGGTGGCAGCCAGTAGCGTTGCGTGCAGTTGGCTGGTTTTCCGGGTGTCTCTGTAACAAAGGGGCTATCAGCAGGAAAGCTGTGTAGCAGCTCATGAAGTACAGAGGAACCAGAGCCCCACTCCCAGTCATCTGCTTCTGCGAACTGTGGCTGTGGTGCTGGAGTAGACCTAGCAGTAGGCCCTTTGGCTTCTGCGCCCCCCAGTGGACACAAGGACACCAGCAGGAGGCAGCAGGACCAACGGAGCCAGGACCGGTTTACTTCCACCTGGAGCATCTCGTCTGGGAGTATCTGGGAGTAGCAGGACAAACACCCAATGAATGAATTCCCAGTTGAAGCTGTAGTTGTCTCGCATTTAAACGAACTCTAAAACACTCACCCACCTGACTGTGCACTTGGGAACTCATTACTGACAAATAGTTGGCATCATAATAGGCATAACAGGCCAGCCGATTGACTAACTTCAGTTTGAAACGCAGACATGTTTGCAAGTGAACGTCGACAACTTTTTACTGTCATAAATGTGTCATATTTAGTTTCACATGCTGGGTAGCATATATGTCTACTGTAGGCATATAGTCTACGTTTGATCTTTTAACGATCCACACACAGACTTGATGTCGTAAAGTAGAGTAAGTGTTTCGTTCACAAAGAGTTATCGGTCTGAAACAGATGATAGCCTGGTAGCCTATACCATTCGTGTTCGAATCCATGGTCAGTTGGGACTTTTAACTTCTGCAGCAATTAGACGTTACAAATGCACGAGTATCATTTTATAAACGGTAGCCTATTTAGATGATCCTACCTCATCAAGAATTCCGGGAACAAATGATGTGCGTTAACTTAGCACTGCGGCGCTCCTCCAGTCAGAGGCAATCGGAAAGAATGACTCGTTGACGCGCCTGTTGCAATCTGAAACTGTATGTGCTCACGCAGCAAATCAAACCAATTGCAGTCATGCACATAAAATGCTGCTATCGGGTATAGGCTACCCCGGGGCATTGATATATATGTGTCCTTCCTTTATATTTTTGTTTATGCAGTGCTTTAAAGACAAGTTAAAACATCATGGATGGGGAGGGAGGGGGAGATAATGTGTGAATGTTCATCTCTAAATATTATACGGTACAGACAGTGCTGCAACAGTTTAATAGCCTATTTAGATTGTCAAAAATAGGCAAAATAGATTTCGTATTTGTATGAATATGCATGATATTTATTGTGGCTCTGACATCAGAGTTGTGTTATTTATTCAAGCCTTTTAAGTAATATACTGAGCATTCTAGTTACTAAAATCTGTTGGGCTTGTTGTTATACACTCCGGACCTCACCTACATCTGTAAGTGCTTAGTTTAGTTTTGTCTTGATAGCCGGAGGAGGATTTCTGGAAGTGTTATACAGTGACATAAAGGGAGATAGGTTGGTATTGAATATCAACAATGTGAAGTAGCGTAATATGACATAACTAAAAATTGCATTTGTTTTATCCGCAAACCGAATGCGTCACTGTTTTTCTCCAATTAGAGGTAGATATTTTTAATTAATTTATTTTTTAATTTCCGTTGTTATTTTAGTAGTATATTGCCAGTAGAGGTCAGTCTCGTCTAACACACCCGTTAAGACCTTGCGATAATTGACTTGTTTACCAGATTAGAAAGTGATTTAAATATGGTATCATACAATAATTAATAACCCGCATTTAGCACCATTACTATAATACATGCATATAGACTACATAGCCAAACAATAGCGAGCAAGTGTTTGTGCACTTTCACTTATTAGTTATGAACATACTAGATGGATTATTCTGGTGGTGAAATTAACTGAAGATCGCGAGATCAGGGTGGTTTCATTCTCGCGATGCTAGCGTTATTTACTGCTAGCTACCCACCCACATCCCTCAAAGAATATTCCGTCATTTAGCCCCTCCTCCTGTTGCCGTCACCGGTGTCGGAGCAGCACAGCACCGACTGGCTGCTCCTCTATGCTGAGGAAAGACTGGATTGAGGAGATTCTCGTGTATATTTTGTTCGTTTTGCCTAAACCGCTGCCGATATGGCCTCCGACGGCATGGACGAACGGTCACCACTGTTGTCTGGACCGAACTCCGAGAATGTCACCCCCACTGTACCCACATATCTGCAGGATTCAAGCCCTCGAGGTAAACAGACGACGTGTATCACTCTTGTATGCTGAATAATTTTAGGCGTAGCTCGTTGTTGAGCAACTCATCTGCAATTGCGTAAATACATTGCAAGTGACAAGGGCATCCGTGCAAAATCAAGTCGTAATACCGTATAAGAAATGTGGAGTCCACCATGAGAACTAGTGCAACAGGGAAAGGGCCTACCATAACAGATCCCCGATTTTACTGAAAACACGCGCAAGATATGACAAATAATTGTTGCCAAGCAGCCAAGGTAATATTTAAGGTGTCAAAGAAAATATCAGCATTCCTTGTCTATGTGACGCAATTTCGTTTTGATGAGAAGTGTACTGATTCAGGCGATGAACAGGGCAATATTACCCCATTTGTCCAAGATGTAGGCCACATTTGGAGTGGAACTAGAACGGGATACAAATAATTATGCGTATAGGAGGCTTATATATATGACAAGAGATCTGTTTACCTGTAAGATGCTTCAAATCTTGAATGACCTCGTCCTTGGTCGTCATACAATCTTGACCAGTTTACTCCATCTAGGCCTATATGTTTTTGATCAAATGGCATCCAAGCAGCAAGCCCCCAAAGGAAGTAATGTCACATCACACATGTGACATGCTGGCCATTGTCTTCTACTTGAATGCTTGGAAGACCATAAAACGTTCAAACATACATTAATCCTAATTCAACAGTGAGTATCACAAAAGGCTTAGAACATTGCAAGTGCTGTAGGATATTAGCACTTGCATTGTTCTATGGGTGCTATAGGATATTATAGTATCTTTAATCCCAATAACACTGGAGAATGTCCCTTACACACTGACAAAGCTGGGGAAACATTTCTGGGCTCACGGGGACTCTAGAGCATAATGAGGAGTGTCTTTGTGAGCATAAACTAGCATGCCATCTATTGTTGAGTGTGTGCAAATTGTATCCTCTGTAATTTACTGCCAGCATGTTATATAGTCATTCATAGTATTCATTCATAATATACTGTACCAGCTCCTCAGACAATCAGATTCCTCTTCAGCAAGTAAAGTAAAACAAATCCACCGATCTCCCCATCATTTCAACACACGGTCAGCTATAGCTATGCTGTTTTGCCACCCTTTAAATTAAGATGCTCAATTAAGAAGCTCAGTAAGCCAGCCTTAGCTGTTTGTTGGTGGTTGTAAGGTAAAGACTTCTCATCTTTCATCTCGCTTAGAATGCCGGCGGTGAAATCGTTCCCATGCTGTATTTCTGCTGAGATGGCATAACCACGCCAACCTGAATCAGGGCGTTTCATTTGTGCCTGTGGCGTCAGATGGCACCGCACTTTTCAACCTCAGTGCCACCGCTTAACTGTTGACTCATCCTATTATCTCAGAGACTCAGACTCGTTAGTTAAAGTGTGTCTGAGGAACTACAACTGGCAAGAAATGGCACTTTTCATAGGTTTTTGATTTATTGTCTGGAATAACAATTGACCCATCTTGTGAATGTTTTTATTTATAGGTACTTAAATTAAAGGCACAGCTTTAGGTGGTCATGCCTTATATAAACAAATAATTTGGTAGCCTTAATTGTAATTCAAAGTTAAATTGTGCAGAGAGCCCGGCATGCTGCCTGGTCTCAATGCTACTCTTATTGGTCACAATCTCAGACATACGCCTCTTGTTTGATGGATATTTCTCCACTTCATCTCCCTCATACAGTAAGAAGTAAGCGAGGGAGAGTTGATGGGAATAAAATGTAAAACTGCTTGCTGGAATGCAGGTTTATCCACCAAATGAATGAATATGGCAATAGTCGTCTGTGGGTTAGAAAGTTATATTATGCATTTATTCGTGACTTTTTTGATTTGTTTGTCTCTCCCTCCATGCCTGCACTTACTGTGTTCAGAGTGTCAAAGGGGCGGAGACACCAGAGAAAGTTCACATGTCAATTAATGTCGCTAAAAATAAAAAATTTAGCCCACTTTATAGAAAATACCGATCTGTCTGTCTGTCTGTCTGTCTTTCTTCAACCTAAATATATCGGGATATTATTTTTTGCCCATATCGCCCAGCCTTACTGTGGGCTAGACGAGTGCAGAAAAAACTGTGGACTGTAGCCTGATCAGGCGAGATTAATGCGGCATTTAAAGTAAGTAGTGCCTTTGAGGGGGTTATTGTAAGTGGTTCATTCTCACTTGTCTTGCATATAGTTATATATTTAAAAGGAAATTAGAGTTGTCCTTCAAAGCCACGATCAAGATACTTTAAACATTAATGATCTCATCATATTCCAGCCGAATCGATATGGTCCTGAAATATGATAGCTGCCATAATCTTAACGTTTCTTCAGACAATCTGTCAACAAATGTATAGTACACATACTAAACAAAGTGCTTTTACTACATGGTTTTGGGTCTACCTCAAAGGGCCAACTGTTAAGTTCATAAGCCTACAGACTGGTGCATAGTGTAAGTCTAGCAGAAAGAGTCACATGTTCAGCAGTCAGAGCTGGAGACCTTCTGTCATGGGTTGCACACTGTATTGTGAATGGGCTGCTAACTCTTACTGACTTTCTACTTGGATGCTGTTCCTCCCTGGTTTGTTCCAGGATGTAATAGTCATGACTTGAGAGTGAATGAATGAGCTCATTTGTTTGTCGTTTGTGCATCTCATTGACATGGCAAAGCAGACAGCCGTGTGGAAACCATATCCTTAGTTCTTAACTTTTTAATCTGTGGCGATGAACCTTTTTATTACACCAAAGTTAATATTTTAGATCGTAACAATACTTCAAATAATGACCATGAATTAACATACAAATGTCTACAGGCTACATAGAGCATCAGTGCAAAGCAAATCTGAGAGTAGGAGCACTTTTGAGCTGACTAGAGGCATGTCACATTCATGGGATTAATGGCCTGATGTGTACTGTGTGTGTTGCCTCCCCTCTCAAAGCCGAACTACCTCCTCCTTACACAGCCATTGCCAACCACGACGCGGGGAGTGTTCCCGTCATCAACTGCCGCGTGTGCCAGGCACTCATCAACCTGGATGGGAAGCTGCACCAACATGTGGTCAAGTGCACCGTCTGCAATGAAGCTACGGTAAGCTGCATCCATTAATGATGGTGATGTACACTGTGTGTGTGCTGCTATCTTTGTGGGTGCCTTTTCCACACGGTATTGCCTTAACTCTTGACTGTTTAGGCTACAGTAACAACAGCAGTCTTCACATTTGTAAAGATTCATATACTGCAGTTTTGTTGAGCCTTTAGGCCTGTTTCTAAAGTAGTACTGTTTATTGACCACTAGAGGCAGAGTGGTTAAAATATGGTATACTTCTGGCAGCTCTTCTGGGTGAACCAGAGGGTCTCACTGCTGTGTGAGCATCATGTTATTAGGCACATTTGTTCCGTAGTGCGCAGCCATTGTAAAAGCTGACTCCTGTGAAACACCCCACACCCTCCGGATGCATCCTTGCCTATAATTAGTCAGCGTGTTTCTTTCTTTCTTTTTAAAATCTTTTTCTCCTATGTGAAGTGTATTTTTGTTTGTTTTGTGAGTTCCGCACCTAGCTATGCCAAATTAAACGTGACAACACTAGGTTCAACATATACCGCAGTAATATAAACACATATAAAACGACATAAACACAAAAAAGGTTTAATCTGAATAATAATTCTTGCCCCAGCAGAATGCACTGTTTGGTCATTCTTTGTTTACTTTTTACCGACGGTTCCATCGCCCTTTCTCTCATTAAACCAGCATTGCATTGACAATCCTGGCATTTGCTTGCAGCGCCTTGGTACACACATGATGTGGCCCACCACAGCTGTGCTGCATTCGACTGAGCTCCACTGTGGCTTTAACTGTACCACGCAAAGTTAGGATGTGCAGGTAGACTCTGTGCTGCTAGTTTGTGCCAGTGTTTCTGCTTGAAATATACGGTAGTTTTAAGAACCTACCACGTTGAGTTGATGACAAACTGCTTTAAGGAAGTGTGTAATTGTGTACTTTTTCACATCACGTTGCATGCTAATATTTCAACTGTTTCTTTAACGTTGCTCAGCTGAGAGGGAATGGGTTACTGGCAACAATGCTTTCTCCTACCCAAGGCAATGTTACACAACCAGCATTGGCCTAGCAACAGACAAGATGACGAGGCATTTCTCACCGTATGCATATCCATTAATCAAAAGTCCTATTTCTACGTTTTTCACAGGACACGTGTCAACGTGTTTTAAGTAGTTTTACATTGTGGACATTGTAGGTTTTGTTTCAAAGTTAACAGACTATCTATGTTACATGTATGTTCAGGCTGGGCCGACTCAACCGAAGCTGCTACAGTGAGCTGCCATTCTCTCCAGTTCATTTAGTTTTTCACTTTCTTCTTCAATAGCTTGTCTGTTTTTGGTCTCTAGCTCTACCATAAGTTGAGTGTTGTTGTTTTTTTTTAGCCTATCAAGAACCCCCCCACCGGGAAGAAGTATGTTAGGTGTCCCTGTAACTGCCTGCTCATCTGTAAAGACACGTCCAGGAGGATAGGATGTCCTCGACCTAACTGGTAGGTGAGAGATAAGAGGCTAGTTTTGTAGTTTGAATTGACCGTAAGTATTTACAGCATTATTACATATTTATTGAAGTAACACTGTAGTGTATGCATGCCTCTGCTCCCCAGCTGAACTGCCACCAATCGAATCAGTTTGGAATATTTTACATATTGCATCCAAATTATTTCTACATTGTTCTGGAATACAGTGCGACTCATTCACAGTAGGGATGAAACTAATTATTTTCATAATGTTATTTTTGATTAATTAATGTGATTACAACAGGGCAGTACAATAAAGGCACACAATCTGACTATAAACCATAAAATGAGTAAAGCTTTAGTTGGATGTTAATTGGTGAGTAGGAGGGAAACAGGACCATTTGAGTATGGCATAAGAATGGCTCTTAGGAACTATATTGAGATAACGGGAGAAAGAGAAGGGGTGTGTAAATGGAGAGCAGAATGGAACGATGGACCGAAGGAGAGAAATATGACAACAGATAGAGGTAGTGGACACAGACTTTTGTACCCCGCTATATTGACACAACAAAGTGTTTTCCAGCAGTTTGTCAAAATCACAAACACCTCCTTGCATTTTATTTCGCTATCTTGCCGTCCTCTGTGCAAGCTGAAAACATAATCTCACACGTCTACACAGCCCCGACTCCGTAAACAGCGCTGCGGAAAGGATATTGTTCTGATTCACGAGCGTCCTCAAGAATAAACTAACCCTGCCTCTCCACAGCAGACGCATCATCAACCTGAGCCCTGTGATGGTGATCCCAGAGGAGCAGCCCGCGCAGCCAGCCCTGCCCATCCAACCAGAGGGAATGAGGGTTGTCTGTGGTCACTGTGGCAACACCTTCCTAGTATGTGAGCCCGACCTGGCCAATCACAGGCACCCCAAACACATTAGGTCCGGTCAAGTGTGCAGGTGTTTTTGTTGTCGCTGGTAATGACCAGTAACAACACAGGGATGGCTCGCTCTGCTCTGTTGTTGGTACTGATATATTTTAATTTAGTCGGACTTGTCTTCGTCCCTGGCTCGCACTTACTGCAGTTTGCCTGGCTTGTTGTCCCTCTGCCTGAACACCGGTCCCAGTCAGACATGTCTTTTCACTTCATGCCTCCTCGTGTTGAGAACTGTCCTGGCATTTCTGATGTGACGCGTGGGGTTAATACTACTTACACGACGGGTAAATACTGTAACATTGCGAGCATATGAGTCCCAATGAATGAACCATGACAGCCTGACGCCCATCAACACATAACAGCCTTTACTGCAGCGGACACAGCGCCTGCATGGCCAGGGTTGTCCTAGTAACGTTTGCCCGGTGTTGCTTGCGGCATCTGCAGGGCGGTGAGGATGCCGGGCCTTCCCAACCACTCTCTGGCCTTCCCACTGATGGTTCTCCCCCCCCCGCCCCACAGCAGGTGGATGTAACTGGCCACATGGCTGCAGCGTAACAGCCGCAATGAAGGGTTCAGATTAACAGTTAGTTGTACTAATGCTGGGGAATGTGCGTTTTTATCACATCTGATTTGGAAGACATCTTTAGACATAGTGGTTAATTTGGCTTTTAAACGTAGCAGTGGTTTGCCATCATGCTCACTACTTGTTTGGGTTTCTGGAGTTTAGCATGTCATTGCTAGGCCAAAGTAATATGATTCAATAATACCTTTTATTGAGTTTGAGTTCTCTTAAGACAGGTGTGAAAAAGCCACATTTTCTTGAGTATATAAAATGCTTAATTAAGTTAATCTGTGATCAATGTTCATTAACTCTGTTAACATTAGCGCGTGTGGTAGTACTGACTGAATGACCAAGTGAAAGAGTAACTTAATGCCACGTTCTAATCCAATAGCATTTACCTAATTTGCAGTGTTTCTCAGTTGCTGAAAGTGTAACTGCACCCCAGCTCTGAGCCTGACTCCACCCACTACAATGTTGAAAAATGCGTCAAGGAGCTGAGTGAGGGGAGGGGCTCAGAGGGCGACCCTCATTAGCGTTAACATTTTAATTTGAGGATGTTTGAGCGTACCAAGTGTACTGATGAAAACCAGCAAGGTCCTGGGTTGATTTGTAAAGGATATGAAGTGTCGTTCTGTTTTCAGCCCATAAAATGCAGATTTTTATAATAACTGGAATTTTGTAAATATTAAACCCAGCATTAATATGTCTCTTAAGCCTGAACATTGTAGGGCCTAGAGGCTTTTTGGATATACTGGTCATGGCCTATTCCCAACAACATTACTAGAGCTCCATGGTTACGGGGGGCTATACTTCCATAATGTCCACTGACCATGTACTGTAGTATAGAGTAATCTGTCAAAACCATGTCGTTCAATCTAGAACTTTCTGTAATGCTCGCCTACCAATATCACAATTGTTCCAGGAATTGTGTCTGAGCAATCAAGAAATACTGGAAATATAGCAGGACGTGTAAAGGCCCAAGTATTCTTCTGTGGGCGTGGCGCAAAACAGACATGGATATCATAATCTGGACACTATTTCAAAAGACTGTTTTGGAATTGACAGTCTTTATAACTACACTTCTTATGTACACATCACAGTCCATCTCTAGTGGGTCTGTCGCCCATGTGCATCAGATACAAAATGCTTTTGTACGGACTGTGACGATGATGAAATTCGCCTTATCCACACCGTGTGCAGACTGCACAGACCATGTCTGCAGAAAAATACTTGACAGACCTTATTATGACAAATTGTTATTTGAGTCCCATTAGCAAATTGCAATATTGCTTTAACCTGCCTTTTTAAACTCAACCGATCAACAGGAGACCCTTAAACAAAATGCAGCCATTTTCAACTTAAGTGTTGGGTTTAGTTACTCTTTACTGTAATAACACTAATAAGTAGTTTTAGTTTTAACACTTATACCTGTCCTGTGTCTGTTATGCTTTCCTCGATAGACAATGGAATAGAAAGGCATAAATCAATTGGAAGCAACATAACATTTATGTTATAATTACCAGTTTTGTAAAACCTGTATGTTGTTTACCGCAAACTAGTTATTGTTCTGTCTTTGTTTCCTTGTAGTGGATGGAGCTCCGGTTTAACACGCTAGCAAAGTGTCCACACTGCAAAAAAATGTGAGTCCGTCAGTTTTTTTTTATCATTTCCAATTCCCAACTGATCTTTTGTGGAAAATAATTGATGTATTTACTTTGCATATTGATAATAGTTACCTTTATTCATTTCATTATTTAATTCCTTCATTTAATTCCTAATGATACACACTTAACTCTGACGTGCATTTAAAAAGGCTGCAAATATAAATTATTTTACAATCCTAGAATATGTAAATAAATATATTTATTGACAATTTAACGTTGCTAACCAGGCTACATTATGCATAAGGACGAGTCAAGCGGACTTGGAATGCCTTAACTCATAGCGGACTAATTCTCTTCCGATCCACCAATAAACCCAGCATCAGTAAAGTAATGCTCTGGGTGTAGACTGTGACCTCATGGTTCTTGGAAGGTTGCGAAGGCTAATCTATGGCAGATGTGTGACTAGCATTAGTGATCCTGGCCTCTATTCAGCCTACAGCCCATTAAGTGAAGTTGCAGGATGCGATTTTCTGAGAGGCCACTAAGAATAACGGAGCAGTGTGTACAAATGCCAAGAGGGCATTCAGGTCATCAGACAAGCTGCCCCAGAGTAATAAACTACAACATACACACAGAAATGAGACATATACTGTAAAGTAGATAAATCTTTTTTTTCTGTTTCACTTTCCCACTGGAAACTTCCCTTGAGCTTTTCAGACAGGTTATGTATTCAACTGTGCCTCAGACTACCATTTACAACATCTATAATACTGAGAACGTTCATTTGATTAATCCTATCTTGTTTGTTTTTGAGATAATGTGAGCTCCAACAACATGTTTAGTATGTTGCTGTGTTTTAACAGTTTAAGTATGTTTGCAAGCCTTTATTAGTGGACATAAGAAATGCAGTAATCCTACTATGGTGCGCTTGAAGTGAAAATGTTTCAAAAGGCTTCCTTCTCTGTTAAAACCACTAAATTTCCAGAAGCTGTTTTGCAAAGAAAAGTGGGGGGGGGGGGAAAGGGTCTTACCCATCAACAAACGGGCTGGATATTACAGAGGTGATAGAGAAATCAAAATGCAGACACATTGTTGTAAAGAAAAGACTAGAAGATAAGGAGATTAGGCAGCCTTTAGGAATGACTGGTATTCGGCTTAAGATCTGTCTGGTCCTTTATAGTTCTATGGTCTGGTCACATGAGGGGCATGTGAGAGGCTAATATGCAGACTTTAAACCATTCCACTGCAACATTCTGATTTCAAGCCACAGTTTAAAATGACATCTATCACGTAAATATTGCCGTTAGTCTGCTGCTAATTGAGCAATGTTGTTGGCACGCGCTACGTGGTAGGTACAGTACAGTCAGTCAGACGTGATTGGCTTTTGGTTCTTTCATATGTCATATTACAAAAGCCGTAATGAGAGTTCCTTACTTCATCGTAACCAAGAAAGGGAACTGCAGGACCTAAATGGCTCGTGAGACTAAGTCCATACATATACGATGGAGTTCTCGGTTCTCAGGTCCCTATATTTGAAATAATGTTTTTCATATTTACTTGATGTTTTGATGTTCTCACACAATATGCTTTTGTAATTTTCTCTCCAATATCTGCTGTCCACGTGTAGATCGTCAGTTGGCAGTGCACTCCCTAGAAGGCGTTGTTGTGCTTATGTGACTGTAGGACTGATCTGCATATTTATTGGTGTGGGCCTAACGGTAAGTACACTTTATATTTTAGATATTTATTTTACAATTTTAATTTCCATATTCAGACTGTTCACTGTACAGTACTTGCAGTTTTTCTTTATCATAACAATGTTTTAGCAACTTTAACAGTATCTGAATCATTTAAGACTTTCACAAATTACATTCTAATAATGTTAAATCATAATCGCTTAAGTGATTTCTTATTTATAGCCTGGATTTATTTCCTTTTTAATACATTTCAAAAATGTTTATAAATTTTTTGCAGCAATTAATTAGATTTTTACTTTGGTGAAAAAAGGATGCACCTTCCCCAAAGGCCTCGTTATGGTGCTAAACCCAAAATTATTTAATAAATAAAATTAATTTGTATATATATTTTTCTACTGGCGTCTTTCCTATATAATATTGTCTTTTCTCTGTCTCAGGTGGGCACCAGGGACTTTGCCAGGCGTTACAATGCTACTTACGTGTCCTGGGCATTTGCCTACCTGCTAGGACTCATCTGTCTGATACGAGCATGCTACTGGGGAGCTATTAAAGTCAGCTACCCAGAGAACAGCTTCGCCTAGGGTGGGCATGGCCTGGCATGGCCTGGCATGGCCTGGCACGGCCTGGCACAGCACGGCACGGCTGCAAAGCTCCCCACTTTTAGTGTTCTTCCCATCTTATTTAGATTTTAAACAGAGGCATGGTCAGCGGAGTGGGGGCATGGCAAATGTGGTAAGAATGTGTGGCGGATATAAGGATTAAATATTGTTTTGTTTTTTTCTCCTTGAACACTCAATGTTCTGATGGTCAACAAGGACTTAAATCCTGCCTGTGGTTTGCAGAAATCCTCTGAAATTAATTAACTTTTACATGTGAATTTGTTCAATAAAATATAAATATTATTCTGTTTCTTAGTTTTTAGATATTGAAAGGTACTTGGATTAATCAAATTGGTCAGATGATAATTTAATTAATCTGATAATTCTGATTTAATATTTACAGTTAAGCAAACTGGTTGGATTTATATTTTCTTGGGCCATTTAAAACAAAAAATGCATCAACCCATATGGACATAATGGTACCCATTTGATGTACTGCATTTTGTTACCGACAGACCAAAATATGACTCCTTAGAACAATTTATACATTGCACTACGATTATATGCAATTGTTTGTTTTGCTGCTAGATTACTACATTTAAAGTGAGCTGCATAATCCATATTGTACTGTAACAATGTACCATACCTGTACACTGACGCCATAATGCTACGTGATTTACTTTAACTTTTAAATGTCGAATTGATCTACTTTTAACAGAAAATGTTCTTGAATATTTGTGTGCCAATATTGCTGTCCAGTATTGAGAGCCTTTGTTCATTTAGTGCCATGCTAACTCCATTTAGCATTGTAACAACTATTCTGTTTTTAGTGTTGTTGTTTTGTTTACGTATGTGCATATCTGCCCTACAGCTTTCTGTTCTACATTGCATTTGCGTGCGTGGTAGGTGGTCGCCAGGGCTCCTTTTTTTGTTTTGTCTTGCTGTTGGCACATCCTACCGGTAATCCAGAATGTAACCCCTCCCTGACTCTCTCCAGTGAAGTCTGTGCTACCGTAGCTAATGTTGCTATAGGCTAACCAAGCATTTAGTCTGACGCCGTTCAAACTTCTAACCTTGTTGTGAATGTGATGATGATGATGATGAGATTATGAAGAAATAATACTACAAAAAGTTACCTGTACATAGTTCAAATTCAATACATGAAAGAAAGCAGTGTAAAATGGATACAACAGATGGCTCTTGGATCTTTTTAAAAATAATTTATCAATAAAATGTAAAAAAAAAAAAAGAATTCTCTGATATTTATTTCCTTGGCTTTTTTTTAGCAAATATAGATTGCTACAACAGTTTAAATAGCAATCATTCACATTATATGTATCCCTACATAATAAACAACGATTAGATTACATGCAGTGAACCGATTGTTATGATCACAAGATGACAAACTTGCACTGTTTGAATCTCAACATTTTACTGTTACGATAATGTACATCAGAACATAAAATGTCATGCACCCATATTAACTGTATGTGCATAATTCACAACGGACCTTCGAGCTAGAGACTTGCTTGGCACACAAATGGCTTGTTCTGTCATACTGTACTGACTACTAACAATAGGCCTTTATTAAGGTTAATTTAGGTATCAAATGTTATATTAAAAGACCATTTTGAACATGTACTGTAAGTCAGAAGGAAATATATGACAGATCACACTGTACATTTCTGTACATTGAGAGAAAAAAAAGGCTATACTGTATTTCTGTTGAGTTGTCTTCACAGGAGGAACAATCTTACTTGTACTACTGGACTGAACACAAGATGGCACTGTTTGCAATAATAAGAATAAAGGGAACACTGACACTGACATCCCATGTGTTTTGTTTGTGGGAAAAATAAACATTCACAGAAGTACTAACTGTGAAAGCACTTAAAACTTCATGAAACAATCCACATAACTAAATGTATCTACACAGTATACCCAATAGGCTACTCAATATAGTCCAGTACAGTTTCTACACAAGGGGAACATAAATCCCTAGTAGAATGTACACAACGATATATCATCTTTATTCACGACCATGTTTTGACACGTTAAATACAACTGGATAATGGTTCACATGATGTCTCCAGAGCTACTACAGATGGATGCAAGCATCCTTATCATGTTCTATCTGCCATTTGCCCTTGCAAGCAACCCCCCCCCCCCCCCCAAAACCCCCTCCCTCCCCACACACACCGCTACAGCATCACGCACATTCACCGTGCGCTCGACTTCCCATGTATCCAACGGCAACCCTGGGGGCAACAGGAGGTGATGACACCGAAGCACTGAAGATGTCGGTCACCAGACCCGGTCCCTGTCTTATTAGTAATACTGTATGTTGACGTTTCTTCTTGCCTTTTCTACGACCAAACACTCACGCAGCTAGGCTACTAACTATGAAGGAGCACGGAGGCCATACATAGGTCACTATGACTTCACATGACGAAGTTTGTTTGTGTGTGTGTGTGTGTGTGTGTGTGTGTGTGTTAACAGGGGCATCCTTTCTCCTCGAAGGGTGCCAGTGCTCTTTCAGTTGTTGTTCAGAACCCACCATGAAGCTGTCAAGGAAAGAGTAGAGAGAAGATTAGGTTAACTGACCCCAAGCAATGGCCAGATCCATCACGCAACTGCTGTCAAGCGGTGAACAGGATTTCCCTCGCAGAAACATGTATTTCACATTCATGTTTCTGCGAAGCCCATGTAACCTCATGAAAAGTGTTTTTTTAAGCATACTTTTGAAGTTGTTTACGCATGAGTAAATAGGCTGATGCACGTGTAGCTTATGTGTGCACTGACAAATTCATTGAATGTCATACTCCTGCATAGAACCAATGTTACATAATGCTGGCTTTAAGCTCAAGGTATGATCAATTGTTGGCAAACAGCAGTCAATTATAGCATGAGTCACAAGCTCTGTTAGAGTTGATCAATGAATCGTATAAAGAGGAGGTCGGACAACAATCTATGACTAACTAACTATGACAAAAGAGAGCATGTGTAGCATGTTTGATGTGGTCACAGGACAATCAGAAGCAGATGGGGTTAATACTATTTCAGCGAAGAACAATCGTGCATACCGGCATGTACAAAGAAAAATGGCAGAAATAGAAATCACTAGTGATGTCATTGTAACGATGTGTTTTCTTACGACGACTGGTGTATAACCTACTCAACCTGTTTTGTTGAATAGGTTAAGTGTCTGCTAAATGCAGTAAATATTAATGAATGATCAAATGTTCAATAAATCAGATGAGCGACGATTGCCAATAGTCCTACCAGGTACCAGCATGGTGCTCATGACTTCAGGAGTTTCAAGGAAATCCACATTTCCCCTCTGGAAGCTCTTGCTGTAGTTAGTCTGCAGGTGACTGGGCATTAACATGATATGTTTCATTCAGCAATGTATATAAAGATCCCACCCTCCTACTATAGTTTATAGTTTATACCTCTCCCTTCCCTTGGACATTGTGAAGGTTTTCTTGAATACTGAACACCATAAGGTTTGAAGGGATTATTAAAATACAACAAATAGTTGACAAAAGAGTTTGACATTCATTTTGAATGTGTTTACTGTATGTGATTATTGAGGAATGGAACAAGCTAGTAGTCAAGAGTTTTACTAGTCTAAAGTAGGGATGGCATCGATACGATACTGAGAGCGGATAGCGGTCTGATACTGATTTAAATAGCTGGATCGGTATCGGTGACAATTGGACAGTTGTAACCGATCCATGGGGTTTATCCAATTAAATTAATTTACATGCGTAGGTCTACTGTCAAGCAACAGCCTTGTCTAACCTACTAAGGCCACCTTATCAGTAGCAGGTTTATAAAATGCATCCAAGTCCTAAAATAGAGATTGGCTGTCAATTACTTTGCAACTTAACTTAAAACTTAATTTAACACTGGTATCGGATCAGTACTTGGTATCGGCCGATACCCAAAGTGCCGGTATCTGTATTGATATTGGGACTGAAAAAACTGGATCGTGCCATCCCTAGTCTAAAGTATTTCTCACATAAACAAAAACAAAAACCTAGTTTGTTTCATCCACATTGATGATATTATTCCACATACTTGCTATACAGTGTTGCTGTGTTGTTTATTGTTATTATAACAGTGCCTTAACCGTGCTTTTGCATCACATATGGAGTAGGGCAATACTTACTTCTTCCACACATTGTTGTGCTCCCAGAATTCATAGAGAATGAAGTGCGATTCATTTGCAATCCGCTGAACTGCAATGCTGCAGACAGAAGAAGTCAAGTCACAAATTAAATCAGAAAGCCAAGTCCTCTGCTACATTGTGTCTGTTTTAACTGTTTCCCCAACTGTTTGTTTGCAGTGGCAAATGGATTCACCCTGAAGCTATGTTGATACACGGTCTTGTCAAACGTTAGTCTCATAGAAAGCCAGCATGACTGCTTGTTCATAGAATTGCTCACGAAAACGCTCTAAATGTCACAGGTCCTTTATGCTGGTGTGTGTTGTCTAAGAGACTCAATTAGTAATATGTGAATGCTCAGTGACTACTAAATTATGTTTCATGTCGGCAAGGTAGCCCATAATACTGCTACTATTTGTATTTACTGTAGATCTCTAAGTCACTTTATTATATACAAAAGTGACTTCTAAATTAATACATTTCATGACACATATTTCTTATATTTGAAACAGTATTATAATCATCTGATGAGTATGCATACATCCAAATTGGACATTATTTAGAATTGAAATGTGCATTGATGAGAACATAGTGGAAGCAAGTGACCTAGGGTCAGGGTAGCTTACTGGAGGCATCCTGTCTGTGTGCAGGCACACTCCGTGTACTGTCTGAGAGCAACGCGGAACTCATCCAGCTCCTCCTCCAGCACGGAAAACTGCCTCTGGACTATCAGGACGTGCTGGCGAAACACACACACACACACACGCACGCACACACACACACGAACACGCGCACACGCACACACACGCAGGCACACACACATAGACACTGTGTGGTTGAGGAGAAAGCAATGGAGCTGAAGGCACTGACAGTCCTTCTGATGAAGCAGCATCCAGAATATGACTCGCCTCTAAATCTCTCCTGAAATCACTATTTAATGAGTACGTGTGTCTGTGGTATTTATATAGTGTCCTCCTTAGAGACTAGAGCTTCCATTTCTATCCCACCACACGTCTTACAGTAAATGAAACCTGCGTATTTGTGCTTGTGAAACACAAGAGGTGTCAGTGCGTGTGCACCGTTTCCACGAGATAAAAGGTGCTAGCCACAAGCAACAACATCATTCCAAAGTTAGATGCTAATAACGACGAGATGAGGGTTTGTTCACAGAGGCAGAGGGGCTGATGGGTACAGGATGTGAATGCTCTCACCCCCCTGGCCAGTGGCAAGGTGTAACGTTTCGCTGGTCTCGCCGGGGTAGGACGACCGGGGAGACGGACCACATCCCCAGTGCCTCACGCCCTCACG